>NJDD01004230.1:0-13699 GCA_002245505.1 Calephelis nemesis
TCCAATGGACTGGCAGGGATCGCGACGTGCACGCTTCTGGCCAATGACCCCCATAGGTACAGAAACTTATTTAATTTACACTGTTACATTTATACAAAAAGTTATCAATTTCCTTTTAACTACTGAGTACTTAATAAACATTAGTCCCATTGTTTAAAATGATTTGAAACATGGAATATAGATAAAAAATCTTGAAAAAACATTCCAAACACTGAAAAAGGCAGCGAAAGGATCGCAAATCAGGGAAAAGATTTAGAAGTCGCATTCTATCTCATTACTCCAGTCAAAAAAGCTGGTGTACCCATATTGGGTGTGTGTGAAGCACTCGAGCGATATATTCCCAGTGCAAAGGCGATGCCACTTGTGGCAACCGCGACTGGCGACATCCACCCGTTTATGGCGAGGACGATCGCGAAGGAATGTGGTCTGTGGGCGCTCTTTGAGGGTACGGTTTAAGTTTCAAACTGAAGCGGGTACATTCCATTGCGGTAATTGTGGCCGCAACTAGCGACATCTACCTGTGTATGAGGGGGACGGTCCCAAAGTAATGTGGGCGCTCTTTGAGGGTACTGTAATTTACGTTACAAGCTAAAGCGGGAAAATTCCATTGCAAGGGCGTTAATTGCCACCACTGGCAACATTCATCTGTGTATGAGAGGGACTGTCACAAAATATATAACATGTGGGCGCTCTTTGTGGGTACAGTTTATGTTACAAGCTGAAGCAAGAACATTTGTGGTGCCAGTAAATGGCGACTCTACCCGTTTATGGCGAGGATAGTCGCAAAGGAACGAGGTTTGCAATCGCTTTTTGATGACACGGTGTATGTTACAAGTTGAAGCAAGAACATGGCAGTGTTAAGGTTCTAGTAGCGACCGTGATTGGCATTGTCAACCAGCTTTCGGCGAGATTCTTATACACACACTTTATATGCATTTTGAGCTGTTGAAAAAATCCCATTGAGTACAGATAATTATTTTAATCGCCGATAAACTTCCTTATTTTTGTACATAATTTTGCTAAATTGAATAGTAAATTTAAGAAAACAACTATTATAATCAATTGACTTTATTTTTGAAGTGAAAACTTCTTTAGTAGCGTTGCGCACTTTTCTGGGAATGGGTAAAAGCTTCTAAACTCGCGTTAGGACACGTGACCTGATCGAAAATTCGTAAGACGGTGCAGAGCGCTTGCGCGAATTAAACGGCGCAGGGTGTTTGCCCGAATATTCGTATTGTCATGTTCGTGAACGATAGCGCAATAAATGAATATTGTATAAATAAAATGAATACACATAAATGATAGTACTTTTATACTAATAATTAAAGCAATTCTTGCAAATGTATTCCCTAACCATTCCAAAATATCAAAAACGCACAACTTTAATATTCAAGTTTCACTTCTGCCGGCACTCGCGGAGTGCAATCCGTCTTTTTTTTCATGTTGAAGAGAAGACATTGCAACTATGGAAGATTGGGTGTTTTGGCATGAATAAAAAATGTGAACTGCAGAAATTCATTTATATTATATACAAATACATAGGTATAATAAAATTTTATTTATATTCATTCATTAATAAAATTTATATTCATTAGGTTATTTTAAATTTGAATAATCTTTTGACTTGCACCACAGTCAGAAATGAACCGACTCATCCTTGCCAAGCCTACAGAAATGACACTCATACCTATTGCTACCAGATATACGAATAATGGCCATTTGGTTTTATTACCACTTAATACGATACGACTTTGCGGTGATTAAAAGGTCATTCCGGATGTTTAGCATGTTATCAATACATGGTTACATATATAACACATAATACTTGCAATATGTAAAAGTGAGTATCTTCACGCCCATATCCCCGTAGTAGTAGGCAGAGGCACAACCAGGGCACCCATGACTAGTCAAAAGTACCACAATGTGACGGGTGGCATGCCTATCGCCAACCGGGCCCACATGCAATCCCGAGCAACGTTAATTTTATTAGAAAATTGAAAACATATATTTTCTAACTTTTTTTGTTGCCTGACCCAGTAATCGTAACTGGGACCTCTAGAATTCATGTCCGACGCCGGACCGCCAGATCGCAGAGGCTTGAAGTCTCGGGAATTACCACTTAATTTAATACTTTTAATATTTTTTAAGTAGTACATTACTTTATATATTAATATATTATACATTATTTTATAATTTACGAGAGATTGGTATGAGGAGCAATTAATCCCAAACTTAGTAATATTTTTTATATAATTTCACATTGATATATACATATTTTCAAATTTATTTAATAGAAAGAAAGTATTTCATACAATCGGGAAGTTTATCGAAAATTAAAATTTGTGTCCGTTATACCGATGTCTTAAGACCGATATTTAAATTTTATTACATTTTAAACTGTATTACAAACGATTTTCATTTGTCTTTTTTTTCATTGTACTGTCCACGTAAACCAGTATTAGGCAGTCATAAAAAACGTTTATAAATGGCCATTACTTCAATTTGTTCACACAGTTTTATATGAGTCAGTATAGTCGTTGGTGTTCCGGGCTACATGTACCAAAACCGCATAGGTCAATACACAAAGATACCGCCACGACCATGTAGAGAGCTAGTAGTTCATAACAAGCCACGGAGACCTAACGGTGCCTTAAATATTGGAGCGGCATAAACTACATACCGATTCTGTTTTCCTAGTATTGCAAATAAGTACGTTGAACTGTTCTCGAAATCGATAGATCTGTCGGTCGGTATATTGGAAGATTTTCTTTAAATATAACGTAAAGAGTCGCTTGCATGTTCCTGGCTTATGTTTAATAAGTTATACTGGCAAACATAAAGTAATTTAATCATAATTAGAAGTTAAGTCAGAATCAAATTTATAACCCGGGAACGTACAAGTGGCCGTAAATATCAAGGAAAATAATGGGTTATCTTAGAATATTAACAATCCGTTAACACTGTTTTCAAGATTACCTGAAATGACATATCCGTTTCTAATTTCCTTTTTTTATAGTAAACAAGCAGACGGATTTCCTGGCAGAAATTTAGCCTAGAGACACCAAAGGTGGTAAGGGTGCGTTGAAGACCTGAGCTCGGGATGTTAGGCCTCGAGCCAAGGCAAGTTTACCGGTTATCTTATCCTCCAAGCCGGAACACGTCAACGACAAGCACTGACGTTATAACGGCAGGAATAGGTAAAACCAATCCGGGCAAGTCGTTGCAAAACTCTACCACCTAGTCAGATGTCACGGTAATAGTGACGGTAAGCCAATGCTCGCCTTTTCCGAGTTACCTAGCAAGGCAGCTATTTTGCAAAAGCACCTATTGGTCTATTTTGCAAAGCAGCCCGGACCAACATGGCGAATGAAACAAAAAAAAGGAAATACATGACATTGAGATTCAAAACTCTACAGATCCAGACTTGGTTGCAAAGATACCATCAAGGGAGTGCGCTACAAGGTAAACACTGATTTTTTTTTAATTTATTTCAAAGGGAAGAAAGGGAAGGAGAATATAATTAACTTATTTAAATAGAAATCGAACCTTAACCTTTTATCATCCGTTAAAAATCTGCAACTAGTGTAATCTACTAATCTATCAATAATTAAGGAATGCCAGCTTGCCATTTTATTACTTGGCCATTCGTGGTACCAACGGTCTTAGATTAAGCGGTGCGTGTGAAAATGCAGTCAGTCGATTTAGAGCAAGCTTTCAAGCTTACTCGACTTTCACACTAATGTGCCAATGTTTAGTTTATTTGCTCATAGTGAGTCTACAAAGGTGGACTTAATAGTACATGGCAGTTTTTGCCAGTTAACGTAGACACTAGGTACATGGTGAAAAACAAAGTCGCTTTCTGCTGTTTGTCCCTATACTTAGATACATAAAAGGAGTTTTGGCGCCATCGAGTGAAAAGATTAATTTTTATTAATTAGATTTTCCATAATTATTGAATTTCGTGTTGATAAGGAGTGAAATTAGTCAATTGTGGTGGCATTTTGTACAATTTTGTTCAGTAAAAGAGCACAAATGAAATAATCATGAAGAAATTAGCGTATCGTGTAGTTCCTCGTTGCCGCCAAACCTCATTACATGAGCTTGAGTAATAAGGCCACCGCTTTACCCAGAGCCTGACATGAATTACTGACGACTTATGACTGATGACAAATTATAATTTGTGAAAATTGATGTAAAAAAAGCAAATTTTTACTTGACTAATGGCAACACACTAACGTGAAGGCCAAAACTTAAAAAAAGAAAGAAAGAAAAAAAGATCCATAAAACTACTCGACGGATTTTGACAGGATTTTTTTAAATTGCTATAATGTTTTAAGAGAAAGGTTTTTATGCCGAGAAATCGGTTTTGCCTTTTCTTCTCCTCGCAGACTAGGTTTGTAAGCGGTCGCAATTTAGGATAGACAGTGTTAAATTTATTTATAGTTTTAAAATGTTTGTAAATATTATACTAAAAAGTTAAAATATACATAATAGAAAAGGGTTTTTCAAATTAGTGTTCGAAATGGAAACTGCATATTCTGCATAATCAACTGAAACAGTGACAAAAAATTTAAAAAACCCGACTTCAAATAAACAAAACACTTTTAAAATTCAGCGAAAGGTCAATGACGATTGCGACATATTTGCGAACAGCTGTGAGTGGGAAAGTTAAAGTAAAATATGTAATTAAATTATTTTTAAAAATATTAAAATTACCAAAATGGGGTAGAATATGTGGATGTACTTGAATAGTTTGGTAACATCTTATTAACATGTACATATTCTGCAAATAAATTTTATTTCATTTTATATGTATAATGATTAATGACATAGAATTTGGACCACCCGTGCGAAGCTGGGACGAGCTGCTAGTTACAAATAGACAAGATCCGAGAATATGAGTTGGGTTAGTTGAAGTATCTTCGAAAATAGAGAGGCCACTAGACGTTAAAATCGTCAAGTATGGAAAGTGACACCAGCTAGTAGTTGTCATACGAATCTTCAGGTATGGAAAGTGGCGCCTCTAGTAGTTGTCGTACGAAACTTCAGCGTTAAAATACCCTAGTGCTCTTTTCTGAACAGTAATATCATGATCTTTGGTCACTGTTGCCTCGCGGAAATCCGTCGCGGAAAAATCCGCGCCGATGCGGCCCGGCCCAGAGGGCGTTGCTCCATACAAAATGTATGCAAGCGATCTAGGCGGATGCGGCCCGTCCCGGCCCAGTGCACCAGTAAAAAAATATGAAGACATTAGTGTATCGTGTATTTACTCGTAGCCGCCAAGTCTCACTGAATGAGCTCGAGTAACGAGGCCACCACTTTACTAAAGACCCTGCAAGATGTGGCAGCATAAATATTTTAGCCGGTTCCAGAAAGAAACAAACAAACTTAAAAAAATGAGCATTACGTCCGAAGGTTTATTTCAGCGTTGAGGAAAAGTAACTGACTATAGCTCGTAAGTGGGTTTATGTAAGTGTCATTAATTAAAATGGCTGTTTCTCATGGTATTTGTTAAGTCAGCCTTTAAAAGGAGCTTTCATCAGCTCATCATGAGATCACTCGGAACATTATTGAGAATCGTATCATCCACTACACATCTGTCAGCAACTTGGGAAAGTATATACAGAATGTTTTATTTGTGTACCAGATGGCATGAGCGGTATCTTTTTTTAAGACAAAAGACAGTGTACACGCGGCTCTGATAGTAAGAGCCTCTGTTAGTAACTGCAGCCTGTAGACTAGACACACACACACACACACACACACACACACACACACACACACACATACATACATACATACATATCTTCATGCCAAGTCCTTTACGGGGTAGACAGAGAGTATCGAGTGCCAAACCTCACGATCCTGACAAACCTGTCTGGTTTTCTTAACATTTATTACCCTTTTTCTGCCTGTTGAAATAATTAGTATCTTCACGCCCATATCCCAGAAAAAGTTAGCCAGATGCACAACGAGTGTACCTATGACTAGCCGAAGACACCAAGTCCCATAGGTGGCAAGCCTATCGTCAACCGGTCAAATATATAATCCCGGGAAAATTTGTTTCTATTAAAATATTGTTTGATCGAAACAGGGACTTCAAAAAGTCAAGACCGACGCCGAACCGCTAGACTACTGAAGTGAAACCATAGACGTTGTAGGTGCATTGCTATCCTGTGGCTAGGATTTTAGGTATATTGTTAGCACATCGGCCACCTCCCGGACCAGAACATGGCTTTGTCATTATGTCGACAGGAATGGGTAAGGCGGTGGATCCCTAATTAGGAAAGTTGCTGTACAGCATTCTACCATCAGTGGTATTGTTAGTAATGACCAGTGTTAACTTTGCTCGCTTCTTACATTCTTCCAGGCAGGGCGGCAGATGGTCTATTCTACACAGAGGACCTGGACCAAAACGGAGTTTAATCTACGTTTTGAAGTTAGTAACTCGAAGATTTGTTAAGTGTTTCACTAGGATAAATAGTTTCCTTGACCCAAAATACCAATATTAATTTTATCGATATCGTCATAGCCGTTTTCGAGAAACATTAACTCATACCTACATATTCATAAACCAACTTTCAGCGAAAATTTTGCAGTGTAAGGATGTGATAACTGATGATGTGATAGTGATGAGTGATGATGACCAACCGGACATTTATCCACTCCCGAGCAAAGTTATATTTATTAGAGAATTGTTTTTTTTTAGAAAATTGTTTTTTAGAAAATTGTTTTTTTTTTAGAAATTGAAAAGTTTTTTTTTTAATTATTGTCCAACATCGGACCACTAGATCAGAAGAGCGATTGCCATCATATATTATGACATTAAGTAATTTTTCTCAATAGTTTTCCTGTAGTGTTAGTAAAACTCTCACGGATTAGGTATACATATATTACTAGCCATTCCGTCGAACTTCGCTATAGCCATTCAGTTTGCTAAGAAAAATTACGAAGTTTTTTGTTTCCTTAAAAAAACACGGGTTAAAAGGTATCCTATATCCGTCACCTGCTTCTAAGCTAAAAGCTGATTACTACGCCGAAGCTTGCTTCACATAGTGGCCATTATTACTCTATTTTTTACGGAGTATGAGGATAAGAGTCTCCATATTTGGCGTGTTTTTATGAAAAGGGTAATAAATTTGAAGGAAGCAAGACGGGTCTGCCAGGATCGTGAGATTTGACACTCAATACTTTCTGCTCTCCTCGTAAGGGACTTGGCGTAAAGATATAATCCGTGAGGGTTTAACGACAATATCACTTTACTACCTATCCCTTAAAGGGCTTGAAGTTAAGATATGTAAGTATGTATGTAAACAACAAAAAAAAGAAAATGTGTATTTACAATTTTCTAATAAAAATTACTCTAACCGGGATTGAATCTATGTATAACCGGGCAGTCCCACAATGTGATACGCTTGCCACTGCAACTTGGTATCATTCGATTCAGGTTCACTTCATTTTAAAAAAGTGACACTCGAGGCTACAGAAAACAGCTACTGTTCAACTTATTGTTGAGTTTTGGTTGATGTCACACCTTTACTGACACCAAGTGCACTATGTGATAGGCAACTAGTGTCTTCGTTGTGGGTGCCCTGGTTATAACTCTACCTCCCTTTTTGGGGATATGAGTGTGAAGATACTGCAGTAAAGTTGATCTGAACAAAGTTTAATTCGATTTTGTACTCATTTCGTCTTAAAAACCTAAGACCACAGGAAAAAGTTGGTTGATGTCACAGACCTTTTTGGCACCAAGTGCACTATGTGATAGGCACCTAGTGTCTTCATCCAGTCGTGTGTGCCCTGGTTGTGACTACCTACCTCTACGGGGATATAGGCGTGAAGATACTACGGTAAACTGATTTGTACCAAGGTTTTATTCGATTTGGAGCTCATTTCGCCTTAAAAACGTAAGATCACAGGAAAGAGCTAGTGTTCAACTTATTGTTGAGTTTTGGCGTCGATGTCACAGACCTTTGTAGTTTGTGACACCAAGTGCACTATGAAATAGGGCCTAGTGTATTCGTCCAGTCGTGGGTGCCCTGGTTATAACTCTACCTCCCTTTATGGGGATATGGGCGTGAAGATACTACAGTAAATTGATTTGAACAAAGGTTTCATTTGATTATGAACTCACTTTGTCTCAAAAACGTGATACTCGAGGCTACAGGAAAGATCTAGTATAGTACTACTATTTAAATTATGCGCTTCGGCTTTACACTTTTTAAACTTTTATTTTTAAATTGGCTGACCTAAGCTAAATTTAAGCGAAATGATTAATTATGTGCAATACTAACTCTAAAATATGTACTTAGATATTTTTAAAATACATTCGTACTTCCGAAGCTTGACGAATATAGCCGAAGCGCATAATTATTTAAATATTGTTGAATTTTGGCGTCGATGTCACAGACCCTCGTGACACCAAGTGCACGGACAGTAACATCATAATATTATTCATGCTTTATTAAACACAGAAACAATACTTTGTAATTCTCGGTAACAAACTGTCACTTGAGTGATTCACACATAATCAGTTTATGATTATAAGTGTTCATCCAGTGGTAAAAATTTGTCCATCATTATAATTATGTTTAATAAGATCATCTTGCTCCTGTAGTCTAACGGTCCAGCGTCAGACTTGACTTCTTGAGATCCTGGGTTTGAACCCCGGGTCGGGCAAAAAAAATGTGGTTTCCCAATTTTTTAATAAAAAATTAGAGTTGCTCAGGATTGGACATGTGCCTGATTGGCGATAGGCCACCTATCACATTGTGGGACTTGGTGTCTTCGGTTAGTCGTGGGCGCCCTGGTTGTATCTCAACTATCTCTGCCTAGCTCTTTGTGGATATGGGCGTGAAGATACTTACTTACTTTTTACCTTCTTGATTGGAATACAAAATAATATCAGAAACAAAGGCATAATAAAAGAAATAAAGGTAACTGGATAAATTACACAAACTGAACTTAAGTCCAAACTAAGCCAATTGTATACTTGTGTTATGGGTATACTAATACTTAAATAGATAATGGAATAAATTTAATAAACACCCAGACCCATATATGCAGACAACTAAATGTTCAAAATATACCTGCCGCCGTCGAAAATCGAAACCGAGCCTCGCAGTTGCTAAGTGTAAGGAAACTATTACATAGAATTACTTAATGCTGAAATTAAAAAGTGGACCTAGAAATATATACAACTAGATGTTCCTCTAAGTTAGATCGGATTCGCTAAGCAGAATATGCTGTTTTCCTCTTTGCCACACAGCTCGTAATCGATAAATGAATAATATTAAACACAAACATGTTGAATATCACCCGCATACAACCCCAAGATAACCCCTACAGTGGACCCACTCGTTTTATTTTTGTTCTCGCTAAAGGTAAACACTTGTGCGTTACCAACTGCTGGTAGACATTAATACTTACACATGTCTTAACGTTAAAATTAACGTTAGTTTTAAAATACTTCTATAATGGAGTGACTCGACTAAATGTTTTAACACTTTAACTGTCCATGCATTACATATAGTGCACTGGGTGACTGGTTTGATACGTCCGTGCATAGCATGAAATACACTGATCATAATATCACAACATAATTGACGTGAATGGATGAAGATAAGTTGTGTCACAAAATATTTTGAGTAAATTAATGTTACAGTTTTACGCGATATACTTCACAGTGCATTTCACGTTATGCACGAATGTGTCAAGCCAGCTACCCAGTGCATTATATATAATGCATGGACAGTTAAAGTGTTAATATTGTATAAGTAGTGAATGCTGAAAACCAACTGCTGAGTTAAAAACCTATATAGGTATAGGCAGGTCTGCAAATATCGTAATATTTGGCACTCAATACTCTCTGCCTATTCAATTAGGGACTTGGCGTGAAGATAAGTTAGTAAGAAGTATCATTCACTTATATGGTCATTGATTGATTCGCACTAATTTGACTCGCACGAAACGTGCAAGTCGATCATTTTTAATTTTTTTTAATTTATTTTTTTCTGTAGACGATTCGCACGAATTAAAAAAAAACAAAATCGAAATTATTTATTTCTCTTACAAACAGTTTAACAGAATCTATATTTAAAACCAAATAACAAAGTAAGAGACTGGTGGCTGCAACTAGGATACCCTGTGCGAGCAGATCACCAGGCCCCACTTAAGATCACGGATAATATAGTAGGTATTCCTTTACACTCGTGGTAGAGAAACAGAAAATTATAATAATAACAAAATACGCAAAAATAAAATTTTAGTAATAATACAAGGAAATTAATTTAATGGTGTGCGAATTGACAACTTTAAAAATATGTAGTAGGCTATTGGCATATATTTTAATTTAGAAAAAATAAAGTAAAAAGTACAGTCATGTTTACCCGCTTCTGAATAACAACAAGAATATGAAAAATCAATAGAAGCTTGTATTTTAGCTGTTTAATAAGTTATAAGAAGAGAGGGAGGTTTTAATATTCCCTTCTATTTGCGTCTGTAAGCCAGGCCTGATAATATATTTCCAGCTTTAGAGTTCTATGTTCACTCAAAGCATGTCAAAGCAAGATGACATCTTAGTGTAGAATAAGGGTTTCGCATTTGCACCTCTTTAACTTGCAAGAGGCGTACTTTCCTTTCAAAACTAGAGGACGTCAATATCGCAGTTTTGAAATACAGTCTCAATAGACTTGTAAAACTTTTCATGCTTCAGTGGTGTTTGAAGGATAAACAACTAAGATTATATTTGATATAGAGTGTGCGCATCTTAAGCGATGTGCTCATCTATATGTTTAAGCGGTTTTTTATGAGATAGCAAATATGCACATGAGTCTTCTGATTATAAGAACCAACCTCGACCTATAGATACCATAGATGTTACAGGTGCGTTGTTATCTTGATTATGTGATGTTACAGAACTGACCAAGACCTCATTTGACCGTTACTACCTACACTAACAAACACTGAGGCTCAAACGTATCCTTTCCTTCGTCGACGGTTAAACATGTCTAATTTTAAGAATTGGTTATTTGTCAAATTTGTCATTGATAAAAGGAAACAAATGAGTAATTTATAGAAGTAATCATTTCTGGAATTGGTCAGTTATAAATTTGTAATTTTTCTGATTTTGTTGCCACTTGTGGAATTAGTCAGTTTTAAAGTAAAAGTTTTTTTTGTAGTTATTTTCCGGGATTTACATAGGTTTAATAGTCAAGAACAACAATGTCAATCTTTATGACAATATCGTTAATGTAATAAAAAATAATTAAAAACGTATTGTTTAAAACCGCAAAAAAGAAATTAAATTAGTTCATTTCGTTTCAATTTATCTATCTCATATCCATACTTAGACGCGACTAATATTTTTAACCTGTCATCAAGTCGATATTTTCGATACAAAATTGTGATTCAATTTTAGGTTAAATATAAATTAAAGTCTCTGAGTTGTTTGTGAGAGTTGAATTTGTTGATTTTCAACGAAATTTGGTGACTTCAAGTTTTTCTTTTTTTGTTTATTAGTCAAAATGCCTTACAAATAAAATATAAGTAAATTGACAAACCTAATTTAATATAAAGTGAAAAGAAAGTAAGAAATCTTTGCTCTACAGTCTACGGTGACGATAAAAAATCAACCTTTTTTCAATAGTTGTTTATGACTATGATGGTATGATGTAAACACATATTCTACTAATATTATAAATGCGAAAGTTTGTACGTTTGTTTGTCACTCCTTCACGCAAAAACCGCTGAGTGGTCTTGCAATTCGGCACACACATAAAGGGTTACTTGGGCAACTAGGATAGTATGTATCCCAAAAAATGTTCCCGTGATACCGCTAACCTCGAGGGCATCAACTAGTGCATGTAATATGTGTAATATTTTAAGGACCGTAATAAATTATATTTCACTAAATATTAAGTGACAACCCTTTGTGTCAACTCAAGTTAGGCTGACTACACACAACAACTAGCATAGCGGCCATATACCTACAAAATCTTACAAATGTTGTCCTTACGAAATATAAATATTAAACGTAAGTCTTTAAAGATTTGTTTGCATTTAAGAGGTAGTAAGTATTTAAGCAGGAGGGAAAGAAAAAGGGAGGATTTTTAAGACTTAAACCCAGTCCGTTTTGCGACTCTCGCTTACCTGCAAAATTGAGTTTTTTTAAAAATACAAATATGACGTCATAGGAGCGTCGCCAGCCGATGGCGTAGAGGGGGGCACGCTTATACGGATATTGAGAAAATATGAAACGTCGGTTAAGTCGGGAGCCTAATGCCTTCGATTTTTGGACAAGCATTTTATTTCCCTTTTAAATAGTAGCAATTTAGTAGTAAAAGTACTAGAATAATCGATCAAGCAAGTCAAGTTAAGATGCATAAAACTATTTGCTTCATTTTTATCAACTTCTGTAGAAACTCTAGGGGAGGGAAGCTGCCCCTCTTGCCCTCACGTTGGCGAGGCCCTTGTAATGTCACATTCGTAATGTTTTTGTGCAATGTGTATGTTGATTAAAAACTGAGAACAAGGTTACAATGAAACTATTTTTTATGATTCGAACCAAAGCCAAAATACGTTATAAATGTGAATTTAAATGCAAGATATACTCTAAGACATAAGTGGTTTGAATTTCAAATTTGGCCAGGGGACTGAAAATGTATGATTAATGCATGTACGGATGAACTAACTCTTGACTCTAACTGCGGGGATGCTCACTTTGAATTATTACGTATAGAGTTTTATATGATAAACGACAAACGAGATCTTTATGCGACCTTAAAAAGGACGAGGTTATGAACTCGACTGTTTTTTTGTATGTTTGTTACCCGGATACTCGGTTAGTAACAAACGGATAACCCCAGCCAAAAATCTGTTTAAATGTGATGATGCCAAAGATAGACAGATAGACACGCACACACACACAGGGAGAGAAGGTGTTAAAAGATGGGCTGTCCCGGCGGTTGGTCTTAAATACGTAATTAGTAGGTACAAATCTTTGTTTGCGTGCGTTGATGTTAATTGTAGAGTTGATAGTAACTTTTTACATCAAGTTCAGAGTTACATAATTCTATTAAAGGTTTTATATTCATAGTTTTATATTTATATTCATAGTTGTTTCGTATGAGGTTCCAAGAAATACAAAATGTTTGATAGGTATTCAGTTAGTTTAAAAGTTTGAGAACCCGTGGTCTAGAGGCCTTCTAAACTTAGTGGTATATCATTAATATTCAACTCTTCCACCATATGGACTAGCTCATAACATATCAGAAGTATAAACAGTGGCAATTGCATTGTGCGAGTCATTCGCAAAACAAAGAGCATCAACCAAACCAGGGCTGGAATCAGGCTCTCAAAACTTTAATATCTATTTAAATTAAAAAATATAGCATTAAATAAAAAGATGTATTTACTACTTCTTATTTTAACTTACACCTATGGTTTAACTAATGACGTTTCTTAATTTTAAGAAATTCGCTGTATGAGCACCTGGATATATTTAATGTAAATTTAAAATATAATGTTATGTATTAAAACAATTTAAATTCTAATTATTGTATTAAAGCCTTGAACATACAGTTAAAATGAAATCTGTTGGCTGATTTTGTATGATTAAAATATACAATAAGTTAAACAGCGTAAGTGTTTTTACAAATAGACACAATAACAAATATAGTATACTTAGTCTGGCCATAAA
>NJDD01004230.1:23392-43177 GCA_002245505.1 Calephelis nemesis
CCATACCAAATAGTGAGTTAGATATTGAGGGACGTTTTGATAGGAGCAGACAAATGGCAGCTCCAAATGAAGACTTACGGAATGAAACTGCACTAGGACAAATATGTAGACAGCATTTGATCAGTGACTTACGGAGGGCCAGGAATATTAGGTAGTAAGAATTAATAAGAATCTATTATCGTTACGAAGTTTTGTCCCACATTCCAAAAAATTTGTTTGTTGATCCCACATCATTATTAAAGTAGTGATTCGTCCCTAAATTGTAAGCACTTTAAAATAAAATTGGATCAATGATACATAAAAAATATCGCGTAAAGCCTGTTTGGTGATAACATGAAGTAATACTGCTATTGGCCTAATGACTCAATACAAGTAATTATTAGGTGGTAGAGTTTCGCAGTAACTCATCCGGTTTAGTACCACCACCTTAAATATTCATGCCGCTATAACGTCAATGCTTGCCGTTGACGTGTTCCGGTTTGGAGGGTAAGGTAGCCAGTAAACTTACTTTTGCTCTAGGCCTAAGAACCCGTCTGCTTGTAAGACCTTTTTACCTGTTTTTCGAACTAGATCCCGTCAGTTATATACGTATTATAATCTATGCTCTACTCTCTACAAATAATTAAAGAGTAAGAATACTCTTTAGTCGATTTAACAATAGTTATGTGCAAATTTTTTCGATTTTTTAATAATGTGTAAATGTTAAGCAATCAATAATGTTTTGCATAATATACAAAAAAGTGTGAGCCGTATAAGGAATATGACATGGGATGAAGCAGAAATAAAATAGTTGAAACTATATTTTAGGATGAAGGAAGCATATTTATGGGACGAATCAGTATATTTTATGTGGTACAAAACTCAGTGTGCCGATCGAAGGATAATTCATTAATAAATCAAGTTACATGCAAAAATATGTGTTTTATTTTTTTAATGCTTCTGCCAGTAGTTTAAGTCCTTCCCCAATTGCAACCAGACCCTCTGCTACCATTCTATTATAGTCCCTTTGAGAGTTGATGACAATTTCCATTAGATCACAATTGCGACGATCAATCTCAATCCGTCTTTCTTCCAATGCGAGGAATCTCTCGGTGAAATTCGTCAATTGAGATTGTCGTTGCGATGGAGGAGATCTTCTTCTTCGCCTCTGCTGTGAACGTCTCGGTGATGCTGAAACGGTTTAAAAATAATTAATTTAAAATTCAGGAGGAAATATGATTTAATTTTTAGGTACATGAGACACTTATCGACGTATGAATGGCCATCATATAGATTTATTTAAAAAACAATTCCTACATTTTATTTAGTACTCAGTTAGAAAAGGTAATAATTACTTGTAGTATGACGTGGTGGTGGGCTCAAGACGTTCAATCGGCGACGAGTGGGGTAGCTTCCTGAACCAGACGGGGTAGCTGGTTGTGGAGGATTTATTGGCTCTGTTCTCGGTGGTGTATGAGCTGGGGGCAGGACTTCTATTTCAACATGGGACTGAACCTAAATATCAATGTTTTGATTATAATATTGCAAAGAGAAAACTAATTACAAAAAATTAAAAAGAGTAGTAGGTACTATCATACTATGTTAACTAAAAAGGATAAACTTTTTTATATAAATTGTTAAAAAACAAAATACGTTTTCAGTAGGTATTCCATATTCAGTGTATATAATGATTAGGATTCCACTTTTTCCTTTTGAATAAAGAATCTTTAAAAAATCTCTTTGATAATATGTACATTGTTAATATATTGCAATATTACCTCGGATGCTGGTGTAAAAATATTTTCTGTATTTCGGAAAACATCCAGGTTAAGTACTTGATTTTCCTAAAAAAAAATAATAAGTGTTACGAATTTGTTTTTTATTTTTTTGTACTAGTGTAAAATTGCCAATTTTTAAAAACTTAAACTTGGTATTCAATAATAACTGTAAGGTTCTTTGTGACATAAAAAAAACATTATAAACTATGTATTTACTCACAAGTGTCTCGGTTTCATTTATTGTATTTCTAGATGTCGGAAATGTTGGACTTTCGTTAATAGTAGCTAACATAGGGACTTCCTAAAAAAATAGAAAATGTTATAGGTACCATTCATAAATTTAATAATTGAACCAGCAAAACTTATAAGAATAGCTTACTTCAAATGGATTAATTTCTAAATGCCTGTCACCAATTGCGAAACTCTCCCCACCCATTAATGTAAGTATTTTTTCCTCCACCTCCGAAAGCTCCACCAGCGATTCAAACCCACCACCAGTCTGATTGCGTGCTCTGTATCTTAAAGCAGCCTTTTTCTTCACTGCACTTTTTTTGTCAGACCAATACTACAGCAAAATAAGAAAAAATATGAAGTGTGATGTATAAAGCGTGATAAAAATATGAGTACCTACATATTATGATCATAAAATGAGGAAGTAGTATTTTAGATTGCCTACCTTTGTCCACTGCTTCCATGTCTTAATGCAGCCTCCCCGGCTATTCAGTTTAATGGCCAATCCCTCCCATGTTTTCCTAGCTGCATCTCTAGCACTGGGTACTTTAGAAAAACCTTTTGCCAAGCCAGGATTTTTTCCTAAGTAGTCGATTAAATAATCTACTTGGGCACGGGAGGGATGCGATGATCTTTCCAAAGAGCTGCAATGTTTACATTATATTAATAATTCATAAAGCTTGATTTTTACTTATCGTTTAATAAATTCCGCATGAATACAACACCACTCACCTCATAATTGCAGTTTTTGTAGAGTTTAGTAACTTCAACAACAAAATATTTAAATAAATTTAAACTTGATCTTAACACTCACAAACTACGTGCTTCATAGAAAGCTACAAAAAAATTACCACTTGAAATACCAAACAAACTTCAAGGATACCACAGACAATGTATTTTATTTTCTTCGGTGACGCTAGAAATATTTTTGTTTTATTAAAGAATTTAGAACGATTTATTAGGATTTGATTTTAATTCAACCTATGAGACATTAATAGAGATATATTATGTCTATCAATCACGGTAAGTAGCCGTTTTAACAAAATATTTTTCAAATGAAACATAGACTAAGAATATCGATAAAATGAAATCTCTTTGTCCCGTCACTTAGTAGGTGAGATTTGAAGCGGGACTCACTTCACTTCGGCTGTGCCGAGCGGATGTTTACAGAATGCTGAACAAAAAACTCGAACGTTCGAAAGTGAAGTGAGTCGTATCACTCAGGTGAGATGCGAGTTCGTGTGTGTGTTTTCCAGAATAGCATAGCAGCTCTGAAACATTTCTGTGTACAACATTCATTAAAATTAATTTATTATTCGTCGAGTAATCGCTTAATTGTAACATAAAAAACAAGACAAATTGATGACCAGACAATAACGTCATGACGTATACCGGTTTGGAGGGTAAGGTAGCCGGTAAACTCTAATATCCCGGCCTCATGTCGGCAACGCACCATTACCACCTTTGGTGTCTCTAGGCGGCGTCAATTTCTTACCATCAGGAAATCCGTCTGCTTGTTTGCCTTCCAATATCATAAGAAAAAATAACTGCCTGCAACCTTCATACGACCTGAATTTACCCTACCACTGTTAATATCAAAACCCTTAGTGAGAATTTCAAAACAGGACCCCTATTCTATTATTAACGTTAATAACTAACGACTGTTTTGCAATTGACAATTACTTGGAGGAAACGTCTCGTTTATAAATAGAAGTGATGTGTATGATCAGCTGCCATATATTATCTTGTAGTATATTGCATCTTGGTCACACTTATCAGTGTATATAGTGATATGTTAGATAGTGATGTCTCAGATAGTGATCTGAAACATCAATATCTAAGATGAATCCGTTCTGAGAACTATTTCTAAGTGATATCAAAAGATAATATTTCCTTTTATGACTTAAACGCAGTAAAACTTAAAAAATCGACTTTTTTTGCTTTCAAAATATCAGTGTTGTCATTCAAATAAGCTTTAAGTACAACTAACTTTCCCGTGTTGACCGTCTGCTTCTCTGCCAGGCTTATATTAGTCGTTTCCAACAAGAACATTAGTAAAGTGCTGTGTAGCAACTTGCCCGGGTAGGGATCCACTTTCTTATATATGTAATTCTGACACCATAATGACATTGTCATGTTTCCTTATGGAGGGTAGGATAGCTGAATGTACAATAGGCCTTACATCCCGCCTATAGGGCGGTGACGCCTATAACATCTATGGTGTCTTAAGGCCGCGGTTATCTCTCATCATCAGGAAACATGGCTTGCCTTATTCTCTGACCTTTAACTAAAAAACAGTTAAGGTTAACTTTCAACGAAAATAAAGACCTGTTTAATTAAACACTCAGGAAAAAACAAACAACATGCTAGACGGCAACATGCTGACTCTCTAATGTAGGTACCAGCCTCTCTTTGTTAGTTGCCATCACAAGATTTAGAAAGAGAAATAATTCTGACACCACAATGACTATGTCATATTTCAGTTTCGATGGTAGCCGCTGGACTTGCATAACAGCCCTTAACCGACCTCAAGACAGCAACGCACCTGTAACATCTATGGTGTCTATAGGCCACTTTTGTCTCTTAATATAAGGAGAGTGTCAAACACACGTTGACCTTTCACTGAGTACTAACATAAAAAATTCAAATCCTGTTTAGATCTTGATATTTTTAAGTGTCTTGTATTACAAGGAAATTAATGATATGTTATTTTTTTAACATGTCAAAAGCGAAAAAGTTTGGCTACTCAAAATCGCCTCTGTGATCTAGCGGTCCAGCATCGGATTTGGCTTGTTGAGGTCCCGGGTTCAATCCCCGGGTCGGGCAACAAAAAAATTAGAAAATGTATGTTTTAAATTTTCTAATAAAAATAACATTGCCTGCTGGAAGAGTGCTGTATAGTTTGGCCGGTAAGATTCACCGCTTTTACTGTTCCTGCCACAGTAATGCCGCGGACGGTCTAATCCGGTCCGGAAGGTAGGCTAGCCGGTTGACATGTGTAGTTTGGCGACTGGCTTGCCATACAACACTTTATTGGACTTAGTGTCTTCAGCTATTCGTGGGTGCCCTGGTTGTGCCTCTGCCTACCTCTTCAGAGATACCTACAGGCATGAAGATACTTACTTTTTCTGCCCAATTTAACTTACAAATCGTTTTTTATGGTCTTCCAGTTTTCTTCAGTGTCCGATCTTCAAAGTCCTCGGCGCCAACATTCGCTCGTACCTACATTATTGTAAGCGACTACAACACACAAAATCCCTGATAAAAAGGTACGTAAAAAGATAATTCCGATAAAAATGTTTTTTTCTGAAAGGTTGATTATGTTATCGATTTCAGTGAAGTATGTATCATGCGCTTGTTGCCCTATGTTACAATATTTTATATTATTCATAATATTTGAAGTCTACACAAGACTTACACAACAGGTATACCATACATGTGTGTGTGTGTATGCGCGTGTGCCTTTTCAACTTTAATGATATCGAATGAAATCAAAAATCTTTTTTTTTTATTTCACATTAACCTATAACAAGCACTCGGCTCTCACTCTGAGAAGATCCGGCAAGAAACTCAGCGCTTTGTTTTCCTTATTATACCTATAAGGACGAATCATATATTTTTCAACTTAAAGTTGTCATTGCAACTTGAATTTGGGACGATTTCTTTGAAAACCATATTGTCAAAGGAAACATCGCAAATGGAGGCCACATATTGTTTGCTTTTGCTTTCTCGGTAGCGTTATCATAATTTTTTTCTTGCAACACTGAACACTCAAAATTCTGTTGTTTAAATTATATTTTTACGACATTTGTGTAGTGTTCTAGTAGTGTAATAGTAATATAATAGTATACCTAATGTTTAAGTGCCTATGATAATAAGTTACTAAGGTAACAAGAGTAGTAGTAGCAGTGGCAATAGCTGTAGAAAAAGAGTAGTAGCACTATTATTATAGCACAAGAAGCAGAAGCAGTAACAGCTCTAAAATTAAAAATATCAAAAAACCCCGACAAAACCTACATGTAACGTAGCTAAGAGCCGTCTCGATCACATTAGTTATAAAATGAAAAAAATCCGTGTAATCGGTTATTTCGTGCGAAAGTTATAATGCCATAGATAGACTAACACACAGACACATCCAGCTTATAACAGGAGGGGTGTTTTCCGTTGGAGTTTTAAAATAGCAGTTGCAGTAAAAGAAAGTAATAGCAGTAACAATAGAAACAGCAGTAGCAGTAAAATAGCAGTATAGTTAAAACTATCAGCAGCCAGTAGCAGTAGAAGTAGCAATCGCAGTAGCACTACTTATTAGTCTACCAGCGTTTAAAACAAAGTTAATGGTTTGGAACTAAAACTTAAAAACTCACAGTTTCGTACTTTAAAGACTTTCTACAATTTGATTAGGGACGATTTCTTTGACATCCATAATAATTCATAATGTGAAAGAAAATATCACAAACAACACATTAATACTTCATTATATAGAAGATACGTATTAAAACATTAAATAAAACAAACAGACTAATTTGCAAGTTTTCGAAGAAGCATCAAAAGAACAAACAAGATAATATCAAATGATAAGAAGACAAGCGCGAATTGGAACAAGGTTTCTGTCATTAGATAAAATTATAGGAATAGCTTGTTTATTGAAATTTGACCGTCTAAAGGGCCAATTGCATATTACCGGGTTAAACATATTGTCTGGCAGAGGCAGTGGTCTTTTCTACTTAGGGCTTTATATATTTAAATTTGAGTTAGCTTCTAGCTAGAGCTAAGTAAGTAAATATCTTCACGCCCATATACCCAAAGAGGTAGGCAGAGGCACAAGCAATACAACCACGATTAGCCGACGATACTAAGTCCCACATTGTAATAGGTGGCAAGCCTAACTTCAACCGGGTACACATCCAATCCCGAGCAACATTTTGTTGTAAGAAAATTAGAAAAACCATATCTTCCTCACTATATTATCAAAAACATCAAAAAATATCTTATCGCGAATTATTTCAAAACTTTCCAATCTTAAAGGATAAAGTATCAACTTTCAAGTGCTAAATATACTTGTGATTAATGCGTGATTAATTGATTATTAAGTGGAAAAAATGTGAAGTTTAAGCAATTTAAAAAAAAAACTAAAAAAATTAAAACATTCTGATTTTTATCATTGCAGCCTCGCAGGTTCTGTAGAATGTAGATTTATATGCAAAAAGTAAGAGCACATTTCGACGCGTTTTACACCCGCAGCAGCCGCGGTTGTTTGCGGTTCCCGCGGCAGCGGTTGCGCCATAGAATCGTACAAGTTTGCGAGCGATGATTTCAACCGCGACGGCTGTGTGACCGCACAAGTTACCGGTCTCGTGAGTTTTGAAACAAAACCGCAGTACGCGACCGCCGCGGGTGCGGGTGAAAACCTCTCCGTGAGTTCTTAGGCTCAGGCGGTATTAAAGTCGCCGTGTATTTTATATAATAACAATGATAAAGGAAAAAGCACAACATAAGCCATAAGTGCTCTTTAGTGTTTGGAGTATTTACTAGACACTCGTGGCTGATAACTAGAAACGTAACAGCTGCTTATCATACGAGTATCTGTTCCCTGATAAGTGCTGTTACCTGCGTTTTATATACAGGGTTACATTTAAAAGACCAGCCAAGTTAAAAGAGAGGATTGAAAATCGATAACACTCTTATTATGTTAAGTATTTAAAATTTTGAAATAAAATGTAAATAATATTTGTATTACAAAGTGTATTTATAAAACGTAAACAAAGAATTTAACTGATTATCGCCGGCTGCAATCTTGCTAAGTATGACATAGCTTGACAACAAGCGAAATATTAACGCGGACTATTTTAAAAGAATGCTTATGAAGGGTGAATATTATGATTTAGCTATTATTTAAAATGCATTATAATTTTAGCCTTAACTTCCTCGTATTAAAATTTGACCGGTCCTTGGAAATTAACCCTGAATAGTTATTGACATAATTTCGTCAACTGTATACATAATATAGCACGTTTCACGCGAATATATCCGTGTGCTCGAAAAGTGTATTTCCTATGCAAAAATCCTAAAGTGCCATTTGTTCCAATTACCTTCACTAATGTAGGTATTTGTGTTTATTTTGCTGCAAAATCACTAAAAAAATTAAGTAATCTTTGCCTTTATTCAACAATAGTAATAAAAAATGGGTTAGCAGGAACGAAACGGGAAGGCGCGCTTTTCGAGGGTTTCATCCAATCTTTAAGATAAAAATTGGTAATATAAAGTAAAAATGTATAATATGTAAATTAATAAATGTGTAAATATTGACTAGTGATTTCACATGTTTCTTTAAGTAAACTGTAGTAGTACAAAACAGTAAAGAAATTAATTTTAGGAGATTTATTTAATAATTTAATTAGGAGATTTCAGGATTTTATCTAGGCAGAAAGACAGAGGCCTGGACAAGAAATAAGACTGAAGACGAAACCAGCAAAAGAAACGAAATATTGAGATATGAGTTTACTTAATATGAAACTGGTAAGATAGAATCTTATAATCCCCATTTTTAAGTCGATTAAAATAACTATAGAATAGTTATTGACGTCGAAGTCGCTGTTAAACAGCCAATAGTTTAAAAATAAAATTGATACAAGCGGTCAAAACCATACCTTCTGAATAAAAACAATAATACGTGTACCCGGAGTGGGTATATCACCTGTCGTTAGATTATTCCTGGAAAGGTGTAGCTCACGGCCAGCTCGGCACAAGCCGTCTAAATTTGTGTTTAACGACTTCCTCTTTAAATTTAGCCATACACCTTGTTAACTATTAAGAATGCGAAGATGTTTATGTTGAACAAAAACACTGCTCAATACTGTTTAGTATACGTAGTATAGAACTTAAGTAAGTTAGTATCTTCACGCCTATATCCGCGTTGGGGTTGGCAGAGACACAACCAGGGTACCCATGACTAGATGACAACACTAAGTCCTACATTGTGATTGGTGGCAAGCCTATCGCCAACCGAGCACAAATCCAATCCCGAGCAACGGTTTATTTTTAAAAAAAATTGTTTAAAGAAAATTGAAAAACCAAATTTTCTGTTTGTTGCCTGACCCGGGAATCGAAGCTGGGATCTCATGCAGTGCAGTCCAACACCTGGACCTCAAAATACTTTAATCGGAGATGAAAGTTTGTATGAAAATCTTAATATATATCGTGTCACAATGTAAAAAAATTACCATCCGAGCGAAGCCGGAACGGGCAGCTAGTTTATTATAAGTCTGAAAGTCTATCTGTGTGTTTTTCTTTCACGGCTAAACCGCTGAACCAATTTTCATGAAATTTGATTTGAATGTAGTTAAATATACAAGTTCAAACACAGGCTCATTTTTTTAAATTCCCAACCCAAATCCCCGAAAAAACTTGGATAAAAGTTTGTATGAAAATTGTAATTTTCCAAGCTACAAACTAAGCTATTCTTTCTAAAGCTTTTTCCTGGTAAACACTTGTAACGCGTTTATTTTAAGTACAACACAGATTCCTTTTACACCGAAAAGTAAAGCTCTTGTTTCTCGCTTAGTGGACCAAAATAGAGTTAACGTTGTCTATACAACTTTATATATATGGCTGCATATTCATTATTAGGGAAAGAAATTACACATAACTTAATACCAATATCATATTGCAATCCTCATTTGAGAAACAGGGATACTCTTGAACAAGAGCGTCGCCAGCCGACGGCCTAGATGGGGGCAAGTTGATACGGAGATTGAGAAAAATATACATTGTAGGTTCAATTGGGAGACCCGTGCCCTCGACTTTTTGACTTGCCTTGCATTTCGCTCTAAATAGTAGCAAACTAGTAGAAAAAGTACTAGAATAATCGATCAAGTCAAGTTAAAGACATGAGACTGTTTGCTTTATCATTTTTTTTAGAATCTCTAGGGGAGGGCAGCTGTCCCTCTTGCCCCCCCTTGGCGACGCCCATGCTCTTGAATCTTGATTTTATGCAAATTGGAAATTGAAATAGGTTATGTCATTTTAGGTACTTTTAAACTCGGTACTAGCGGAGTATTAACATAAGTATCTTCACGCCCATATCTTTGAATGGTTGGCAGAGGCACAACTAGGGCTCCCACGACTAGCCGAAGTCACTAAGTCCCACAATGTGATAGGTGGCAAGCCCATCGCCAACCTGGTACATATCCAATCCCAGGCAATGTAATTTTTATCAGAAAATTTAAAATATACATTGTCTAATTTTTTTTGTTGCCCTAGCCGGGGATCCAACCCGGGACATAAAGAAGTCAAGACCGACGTCGCTCCGGACCGCTAGATCACTAATCGCTAGTTAAAATAATTAACGAATACGATATAATAATTAGCTAGTAATTCAAGAGTTGCTAAAATGACATATTCGATAGTGCAGCGTTGGGGTCGTCACATAACGGTACTGAAAATCTTGAATTCAAGGATATATATTGCAAAGTAGTGAAAGCCACAAGTGAAGGGTTGTTTTTTATATAGTGAAGTAAATATAGGTTTTGATATCACTCGCATGCAACCCCACGATAGTCGATAACCCCTACAGTGCTCTAGATCAGCGGTGGACAACCCGCGGCCTGCCAACCTCTTACTTGCGGCCCGTGAATGTCTTGAAAATAAGTTATAAATATCAAAATAAATTCATGAACGTTCCGCGCTGGACCGTATAATATACCCGATATACCGATTCAGCCTTAAGATGGCGCTTCTCTCCGACCATTTTCATTTTTTCTATGGGACATGGCCAATTATACGTGGGTATATTTGGCTTCTAGGGTAAACATTACATGTGTGGCCCACCTTTAGTTTATTTTGCCGCATTGTGGCCCTTGACTGCCAAAAGGATGACGACCGCTGCTCTAGATTGTTGTTTTATTTCTGTTGTTGGCTGTTGCTGCTGGTAGAAAGAAGCGTCACCACTGCTGGTGGATCCGAAATAATTACACATATGCTCATAATGGTATAAAATTGACGTCAGTTTAAAAGTACTTTAAGTTATCTGAAACAAAGCGAGCAGACCAATAGGGTTACTCTTGAATCTCGATGTCATCCAATTTGGGAATTGGAATTTAGTGCTATTAATGTTGTTAGCTGTATGATGAGAAATTAAATGTTTTCTTTTGTGGAATAGGATGTGTGTCAAAATGTTTCTTCAAAATTTTTAAGCGGTGTCTACAAACGTCTACTACATTCTGGTGTCCAAATATTGCAATATTAAAAAAACAAATATTGCGTATATTTCAACATTTTTCTTATTTTAAAAGTTAATTTAATATTAAGAAACAAATTTAAATGTAAATAAAAACCTTATCTGTACTGTAAACTACAAACTAAGCTTTTAGGTTTTTTCATTCTATTTTATTAACTGATATTAAGTAGGAGGTTCACAATTTTAAAAATGTACCTTTACATCCATAATCCTCGAAGAGGCAGGCAGAGACACAACCAGGGCATCAACGACTAGCCGTAGACATTACGTCTCACAATATGATAGATGGCGAAACTATCGCCAATCGGGCACATGTCTACCGGCTACCCTACCTTCCGCACCGGAATAGGACCGTCTTTACTACCATAGGAACAGTAAAGGCGGTGAATCTATCCAGGCAAACTACACAACCGTACTGTACCGCCAGTGGTCAGGTTTTTTTCGTTCCTCTAAAAGAGTCAGTCTTTCATTCTATCTCTATTATGCTTCTCATTGTCATATAACAGGCTTTTCTTTCTCTCATCCTCCCTTTCATTATGTTCATGGGGGACACACCCCAGTATATTTGCTATAGTATTCTATGTTTTATTTCTTACTACCTATTGCCTGCGGCTTCGCCCGCGTTTCTACAGGATCCCTTTGTGCAATCGGTATTATAAGCATATTATAGGTATTAGGTATTATAAGTATATGTTAATCCAGGTCACAATCTATCTGTGTTTCAAATTTCAGACACCTCCGCTCAGCCATGCAAGCGTGAAAAAGTAACAAACGTACATACATACTCATAAACTTTCGCATTTATAATATGAGTAGGGTTCTTAATATTTAATAATACAGGAAAATAAATTTTGAAACTTATGTTTTTTTAGAACAGTATTTTACTAATATACACAACTTATTCTTTATGTCGCTTTTATAGCAGTGGCCATATTGGTGATGGTCTATTTAAGCTATGCTCACCTTTAACGATCCCAGGCAAGAGGCAGATGGTTTATTCTACCCAGTGGGTTTGGATCTACGTGAGGAAAAGGGGGTTACAAAACATGTATAAGAGCATTTCATAACATAGAGGGTTCTTTTAACTGATAAGAAGTACGCGGAACAACTTCACAGTTGAATGTTCCTTTGTCTCCATGTTTAGCAATACAATGTGACTTGTCCAGAGAATTATATGGCCAGTGCACTCGTTACACTCACTGATAGCGATAAGTGAATACAAAGTCTTCAAGTTTACTGAGAAATGGGGCCAATAATTAAGATACTGGAAGTCAGAACATTTTGAGTAAACTTACTAGAATGTTCTCTAAGTTCCAGAGTGCCAATTTTTAAGAGGACGAAATTTTATTTTGTCGGTATGTTTGTTAAGCGATTATTCAACCAATAACGAATCGATTTTGATGGTTCTTTTTTGGAAAAGTAGGTCAAGATTCCGAGGTAATTTTATATTAATTTTATTAAGATTCGACAAGTAGTTTTTAAATTAAATTATTTATTTGTACATCATGATTACGAATATACTAGATATGTAAAAAAAACAATTCACAAATGGCGATATAATCGCTTAAAGCAATCTCTGCTGAAACTCTGCTGAAGCAAAATCTGCCAGAAATTGAACATTGAACATTTAGATGTTTTTCATTTTGGGTTTGGATTTTTATTAAATTTATTTAACAAAAAATGATACGAACATTGAATTTGCCTACTTTGGGGGTATATTTAATTTGTACACAACTTCCAACTTGTCCAGTTATATTTATTTTATTGACTACTAGCTGTTTGCCTGCGACTTGGTCAGTGAAGAATAGCTACGATTTCCTTGTAATCTTTCATCGCTTATTATAATCCATTGGGGGTCAATTAAAAAAAATGCCTATTTTGAACACTGATCTTCAGCTATATGCTTATCGAATTCCATCAAAATCGGTTTAACCCTGAAAGAGCAACAGACAAAGAGACTTTCGCATTTATACTATCTTGTTACATACAGTATATATTTAATAAAATCACAATCGCCTTGGTGGTCTAGCGGTCCAGGTGTTGAGCTTGGCTTCATGAGGTCTTTGGTTCGATTCCCGGAAAGGTCAACAAAAAGAAAATGAGGTTTTTTCAATTTTATAATAAACAAAACCCTCCCCTCTGCCTACCTTGTTGGATATATGGGCGTAAGGACGCTTTCTGTTATTCTCCGACTTTTTGCGTCTAACTGTTTTTGTTTTTCTGCTTATCTTATGAAACCATTTCAACAGCACTGCAACTTATTGACACAAGATCATAAAGTATATCTTTTTATCACCCCCATTATCATTTTAATTACTAAATTATTTTGCTCTCCCTGACACAGAAACAAACAAGTTTCAAATCCAGCGCAGTGTTAATATTAAATATTGGTATAAGCTACGTGGCTCCGATCTAGGACACACATGGCGGCTACTAACCGGGGTTGCCAGGTGCTCGATTTTATACCTAACCGTCCGGATTTTTAGCAATTTTTTTATGTGATAGGCAGCAAACAAGCAAACAGTTTTCCTTATGAAAATAGAAAGCCGTTTTCTAAAGACACAATAGATGTTACAGGTGCGTCACTATGGCAGCAGGAATAGGTAAGGCAGTGGATTCCAACCCGGGCACTTTGGTGCACAGCACTACCTAAAAGTATGGGCCATTCGGTATTTTTTTGGGCTTGAGTTTTCTCCATAATATATTATGATTTACTGTCAAATTTTTGAATAACTACAAAGGCTAAATAAGGCAAAATAATTGCACATTCGCGCTTTCACGCATTCGCACGATAATGCAGAGCTGTCATGACGTTTTCACTCTCTTTCTTAGTGTGCGAGCTCAGGGCGCTGGTATTTAAGGCCCCATACTTAGTCAGCCAGAAGAGCCAATCGCCGCACACCCCCGTTCCATGATTACTATAAAATATTGCTCTCTAAAGTAAACGTCTTAAGGGTCAAATCACTATTTTTGACACTATAAAAGTAATTTGAAAAAAGTGTAAAAACTGAAACACTTATCTCTTAGGTATAGTACTTACCTATGTTTATGTTAAATCTGGTGTCGATATTTTGTATAGACAGTTGGGTTTTGCTTTCAAAAAAGGGTTATCTTTTTAATTTTTTTCTATCGAGCAAAGTGAAATGAATCGTGTTTTGAAAACACTAGTCTTATAAAGCATATTCATGTTAATCTTGTGTATTTTTGTCACCAAGATCCATGATTGCTTTGTATGAAAAAGACATTATACTGCTGACGTATTTTAGCATACATGGACCCTTAAATTTAAATAGCAATTTTGAGCGCATTCCTACCGGTGTGGCCAATTAGTGGGAAAAATTTACCCCTTCTTTTCCTGTCTTTTACATTATGTCTAATTAAAATGTAAAGTAAAAGATAGGCAAAAAGGAGATCACTTATACAGTTGTACTTAGTATTGAAGGCTATATAAGAAATAAATAGAATAAATAATAATTGTTTTTTTCTAGCTTTTCGTTATTTATTTGTAAAACACCTGGCAACCATGCTCCTAAAACGAATTGTGTACCTGCTGATATAATTTAAACTCAGTAAAACTACAAAACCAACTCCTATTTAAACATACATACACACTTACATACTTAGATAACTAAGTATGTAAGTGTGTATACGTATGTTTAATATTGGTTCATAAATACCTACATAAACGAAAAACTAAAAAAGTTAACTTGAAAATCACTATTCGGATCATGGTAAAATTAATGTTTGGAATCATGACCTTTCTTCCTTAAAAAAAACATCTAAATAGGTTTTCTTTTGACCGAGTAATCGAGTAAGAAACACATCAAACTATTTAAAAAATATATACGGAAAACGTGGCAGCATGGCCTAAAGGTCTTTGTCGACCCTAGAAAGAGGCAAATTAACTTAAAAATAATTTAAAAAATATGCAATCGGGTTGAGAACCTTTCACCTCTTTATTATGTTTTTTAGAGGTGGCTAATCAGCGCCGAAAAATATTGAAATATATTTGTTTTTATAAATGACTAGCTGACCCGGCGAACTTCGTACCGCCTTAGCGTAGCAATGATAGAATGATAGAAGAATAGTAGAAACTACTTTATTTTGTATAGCTGACCTATCTTACGTATGAGTACCTATTCAATTTGAACTGCAAAATTAAATGTATATTTTTCAATATTTCTGAGAGATTTTCTTAATATTTTTTTCCGTAAGAACCTTCTCCTAATAATGACAAATACAACAAAAAAAGAATTAGTAAAATCGGTCCAGCCATTCATGCGTGATGCCGTGACCAAGAAAAACGGGTTTCATTTTTATATATATAGACTACCTACATACTAACATATTATTAAGTATTAATGTTTACGTTTTTGATCATTTTTGGGTCTAGATCTCGTTGGTCGAAGAGTTAACGTTAACACTGAAACTTGATGGTCTGGATGGTTGAAGGTGGTGATTTTCGTTTTGGCTTGCGGTATATTTTAACACTTTAGATTTTGCTTGTAAATTGTAGGAATGGACTCCATAGTGAAACTTCCTGGTTCTCGAGTTCATGCACTGCTTGCTTAATTTGGGTCTCCAAAACGTTTGAGGTACGTTTATGTTATTTTATTTTAACAACTTCTGCTATGCTACTTAATGTCAGTAAGCTATTACACCTCTTTTTGATACACGTCTATAAGGCTTTACCGTTCTTATAAATCTTGTGTTTACTATATTTTAATTTTAAACTCCGAACTGAAAAACGTCAACGGCAAGCGCTGACGTTATGGCGGAAGAAACAAGTAAGGCGGTGTTACCGATTCAGGCGAGTCGCTGCGGAACTACCACCTAGTAGGATGTCCAGAGGCGGATTAAATGTAGAGAGCACTCATGGCAAACACCTCGTTGGCGCCCCTCTATTAGAGATAACTAGGTGGACCGGGACACGTGTATTTAGGTATGAATGAAATATGTGATGAGAATGAAGAAAGCAAGGACAGAAGGAACATGGACATCCGTGATGCCCTTGAGGAATCAGAGCTGACTGTGCACGTGTTTTGATATAAATATTAATTTTGTTCGTTTTTATTGTCCAAAAACTTCCGGGCCTAAGCACATGCCTACTTTGCCTTAGGGATAGTACGCCTCTGAGGATGCCATGGTGTTAATGACGGTAAGCCTAAGCTCGACTTTTACGAGTTGCCTGGTAGGAAGGCAGATGGTCTATTCTGCAAAGGAGCCGGGACTAACACGGGGAGCATTGCCTAATGTTCGCTGTCTTACAAAAAAAATTGAGAGGTGTCAAGGGACATCCGGATGTTACAAGGTTCCATTATTATTATTATTATTATTGTTATTTATAATGTACAAAAAAACCTGTATACATTTAAATATAATTAAAAAAATCTTTTTTTTTTCTATAAGAGAGAGAGAAAGAGAGACAGACAGAGAAACATGCGCACGCCGCATAGCTTACAATTGCTTACTATAGCAAAAAGTGTCGTTACAACTTTTCGTGAGAATATTTTCCGTCTAGCCCCCTTTCACAACGCGTGATAACTTCATTCCAATAAAAAATAATACGAGTACGAATATAACAATTTCAGAGTGAAATTTCCATCTGCACTACCGTTGTTGATTTGTGATTAAGCTTTCTAGCATTCCTTCGAACATTGCCTAATGATTGCTAAATGCGAATCTCATTAGTGGTTTTCTTGTGCTTTTCAAATCTACATTCCACAAATTGCAGAGAACACAGATCATTGCGGTATATTCCCTTTCACAATGGAGGTGGAATAGATGCGCGCGATCTGAATAGCAAGTCCACTTATCGATGTCGTAAAATTTATTCGAATTTTCCTATCGAAAAAAATATTGACATTAGTGACGTTCAAATTCCGATTTTTTTTTTGCAAAGGGTTTTTTTATAAATGACTAATGTGTTGTCCTCCTAGCGGTTCTTACAACTTCACTGGGCTTTCTCCGCTATAGCTTTGTTTTTAATTATAGGTAAGTCTGTCCATTTACTTCTACATCACTAAAATGTTATTTGTTCAAATATTTTTATCTATATCTTGGCATACATATAAACAAGCAATCGCCTATGTGTTCTAGCGGTTTGACGTCGGACTTGACTTCTGTCATCCCGGGTTCCATTGCCGGCTAGGCAACAAAACAAATAGAAAATGTGTATTTTTAATTTTCTTATAAAAATAACATTGACCAGGATTGGATATGTGCCCAGTTGGCAATAGGCTTGCCACCTATCACTTTATGGAACTTAGTGTCTTCAAGGATTAGGAAGAATAGATTGTATGGTATGGATGGTATGTACTTGTTACTTTTAGCTTTTACTTTTTTTATGTTATAGGAAGGCAAACAAGCAGACGGATTTCCTGATGTTAAGAAATTCACGCCGTCTAGAGATACAAAAGATGGTAATGGTGTGTTGCCAACCCGAGGTCAGGATGTTAGGCCTTGAGCAAAAGTAACTTAAAGGAATCGCAAGACAAAAAAGTTTCGAACACCTTGTTATAATTATCGACATTCTATCGCATACTATTCGATTTCGATAAGTTTCGTGCTATGCCTTCATATACAAAGCCAGTCTAACAATACAACACTCATTTGTCACGAAAGCGGCAACTTTTGACTGGTTTCATCTCGGCTCAGAGTGATGATCTGATGGTCATGGGAAAGAACACTTTTATCTTTTGTATCTCAAAGGTTAGTTCTTTATTCATAACAGTTTGGCGGCAATTTGAAAGACGTTATTTTTAAAATAGGTTTATGGTTTGAGAAATAATGAAATATTTCTTTTTCAGACCGACAATGATTTATTTTTGTAACAGATACATTTAACTTCAACACTTTTTTCGAAATTAGGATAACTTTCAATTAGTTATTTATATTTCTTTAAAAATAGCAGAAAGTCAGAATTTATTATCATAATAATCCTTGCACCGTTCAGAGGTTGTCCCTGGAACTTTACAATTGTTTTATTGCAAATAATAAGTACTTCAAAGACGATATTTGAGAGAAAAGATGGCAAAGTTTTTTTCGTGTTTGCGATGCGACATCGTGCCTGTATGGATGGACCAATTTTTCTTTTATTGTTGCGTTCGTTAGTGTCAGGAAAAGGTTCTTACAAAATGATAAACCTGGAAAATTGCAGGAAAAATGTGGAAAACAATGCTTGAATTCATACAAACTGTTAGTAATTGTTAATGTCAAGCGATACGAAGTTCGTAGAGCCGGCTTGTACAAAAATGTAATTAAATTAGTTAGAACTTTTTATCATTCAAATTCTAATCATAATTTTACCTAAGTTGAAAGCATAATAATTTAATGTCAAAATGACATAGTCTGCCCAAGGGATGAAATCGGTTCCGCACTATTATCGAACCCAGCAGTCACAATATTTAATATTTGAAACAATAGTAATTTTAGCATAATAAAACATGATTACATTCATCTGACATTTCAAACAAAGCAGATCAAAATGTTTCATTGTTTTATCTTACAAATTAGATGCAAGTCTTATTAGCAATATCAAATCTTTTTAGGGCAGCGATTCTATTGCTTTGTTAGAGTTCATTGACTTGGTTTAATTATGCGCCTTCGTGATTGCAAATTATTTATTTGTAAACATAATGTTGGTATTGCAACGCAGGAAGTATGCGTGTTTCGTTACCAACTGATTTATTGCATAGTTTGTACCTGAATAATATATATACACACAAATATTACTAGATGTATTTTGCAAAAAAACAAAATGGCTCCCATGTATAGTGCCCCCAATGTAAATTGGTTTTGAGTAGGGCTACTCTTGAATCTCGACTTGTGCAGATTAGAAATTGGAATCGGATTTGTATTATTTTGTACTCTTGAATACCAAAGAGTTATTATTACCATTTAGTTAATAATGATACATTATTTTTTCGGATTTGTTAAAGATTTTGGAACTAGGTACACCTTTTTTTGGAATGACTAGCTAACCCGGCAGACGTTGTTCTGCTATGAAAAAATTGGGGTGAGTCTCTTATCACTAAGGGTTATAAAAAATATATGTTGGCCGATTCTCAGACCTACTCAATATGTTCACAAAATTTCATGAAAATTAGTCAAGCCGTTTAAGATCTAAGATATCGCATTGTAATAAAGACTGTGATACCGGGTTGAACCTTCAATAAGACGGTGGGAGGTTATAGTTTTTTTTTAATTTTATGATTACATATTCATTATCACCAGCAGCTTGTCCCAACTTCTCACTTCTTCTCTCTCATGTAATTTATATTAAACATTTCAAATATTTAAATAACATTCAAATAATAATTATATCACACTTATTAATAAAGCTGCTTCAAAATTCGTTTCGTAGTTTTAAAGATCTAAGCATACATAGGAACAGACAGCAGAAAAAGACTTTGTTTTGTACTATGTTACGTAGCTGTTTTGAATTCATAAATTAAGAAAAAACCAAATCTAATAAAAAAAAATGTTGGTCGGGATTAGAAATGTGCCCGGTTGGCGATAGGCTTGCCACCTATCACATTATGGGACTTAGTGTCTTCGGCT
>NJDD01004230.1:43866-73295 GCA_002245505.1 Calephelis nemesis
CCAGGTGTAACCGTTTCTGTGCAACGACTGTCGGATCAGGTGCGGTTCATTCAACGAAGCCGAGTGTTGGATGATTCTGTGCTTGAACGGCTTCGCTCTGAAGTTACTATTTCAGCGCCCACCGCCGAAGTTACACATCCATTAATGCCATCACCGTCTGTTCCTTCAGTGACGGGATTACTAGGTTGTGTCTCTGATGCGATGGACGTAGAAACTATAACCGTAAGTAACCAGGAACTTGAGCAATTGAGGAGGACTTTGGAAGAGACAATTCTGGAATTTAAAAATATACCTATAAACGAGAGACCGCGACTGCCACGTTTGCCTACGCATAGACGTAATATGGCGCTAGTGATGGCTTTAGACTGCATGCTTGACCCATACCTTTTGTCTTGCCAAGATCTAGCTGACACACATTCAGTCCTATATTGTGCGACTATGGCGGCAAGCCGTGTAGCTCGTGTCAGGTTCCCTGAAACTGACCTAGACACGGCCTCATGCTACGCCAGCATGGCAAGATAGGATTGAACGACGTGTCAGCGCAGCTAGAGCCATCATTGGTAAACTTATTTGCTTCAGATCGGGAAGCAATCGCCCAAGAGTGATGCGTTATGTGACACAAGCCTTTGCTGGCACAGGGTTTAGGACATCCGATTACATGTTATGTGTCACAGAACGCATTGACTATCTGAAGCAGAAAGTGTGTGCGTGGGCAAACCGGCTTCGTCATTATAAAGAGCGTGTAAACAGGTATCACCAGAATCGTCTATTCCAAAGTGACCAAAAAAAGGTGTATAGGAGTTGGGAGGAATCCACTACTGGCTTGAGTGATGGGCAGGTACCGAATGTATTTGGTCCGTACCCATTACTCATGCTAGTGATGAGTGGATGAGCATTGTTGAGCGCTCGTGTGAATTACTGCAACCAATGACAGCTGTTACTATTGAAATTGATGATATAACGGATGCAGTCCGTCGGACGCATAATTGGAAAAGTCCGGGACCAGACGGACTGCATAATTTTTGGCTGAAATGTTTGCGTTCTTCACATGCACGCTTAGCTGCTCAATTCCAAGACGCCATCGAATCTCTCCATAAATCAGGTAGTACCACGGATCCTAAAAATTTTAGACCCATTACGTGTCTTCCTACGTTGTATAAATTACTAACATCCATTTAGACCTTTTTTATATGAAATTGGAAGGCAAACAAGCAGACGGATTTCCTGATGGTAAGAAATTCCCGCCGCCTAGAGACACCAAAGATGGTAATGGCGCGTTGCCAACCAGAGGCCGGGATGTTAGGCCTCGAGCAAAAGTAAGTTTACCGGCTACCTTACCCTCCGAACCGGAACACGTCGTGACGTTATGGCGGCAGGAATAGGTAAGGCGGTGGTACCAATCCGGGCGAGTCGCAGCGAAACGCTACCACCTAGTCACCTCAAAATTAAATAAGCACTTTTATGCAAATAATATTTTAGATCCTGCTCAAAATGGATGTAGGGTTGGGTCTCGTGGTGCTAAGGAGCTACTCCTCATTGACATGGCTATTAACTAACAGGTTCGCAGAAACCGTAAGGGTCTTTCCACCGCCTGGATCGACTATAAAAAGGCTTACGATTCGGTACCGCATACGTGGTTGCAACGAGTGTTGGAACTGTACAAAGTTAATACAGTTCTAAGTTCGTTTCTGGTTTCATGTATGCGGCAGTGGACCACGGCTCTTTGTCTTCCAGGAGGTGGAAGGAGTCTTTACATTTCCGAACCCATTAGGATTGAGCGGGGCATCTTCCAGGGTGACAGCTTGAGTCCATTGTGGTTTTGTCTGGCTTTAAATCCTTTGAGCACATTACTAAGGGATTTGAAGCTAGGTTATCGATTGCGTAGAGGGGGTGAGACTATTTGTCATCTTTTGTACATGGATGATCTCAAATTATTTGCATCAAATAAACCCGACTTGTTATCATTACTTGATGTAACACATACATTTAGTAGTGATATTAGGATGGAGTTTGGTGTAGATAAGTGTGCGGTTGTTCATGTGCAGAAGGGGAAGGTTGTACAAAACGACTATTTGCAACTTTCAGAGACGATATCTCTCAGATCTCTCTCCGAAACCGAAACTTACAAATATCTTGGTATGCCAGAGGGTCTAGGTATATTGGATCGGGACGTTAAACAGCTGGTGATGGAACGTTTTCTTGGTCGCTTGACGAAAGTGTTGAAAAGCCTTTTATCAGGGGGTAATAAGGTGCGCGCTTTCAACAGCTGGGTGATGCCTGTTTTAATGTACACCTTTGGCATATTAAGATGGACTCAGACAGAGCTGGATACCTTGGATCTAAGAGTCCGTAAACTATTGACAACATATCGCATACATCATCCACGCTCATCTGTGATGAGATTGTATATTCCTCGGAAATTTGGAGGACGTGGCTTCCTTAATGCCAAAAACCTCCATAACCGTGAGGTATACAATCTCAGAGAATACTTTCTACACGTTGAGTGTGCAATGCATCGTGATGTAGTGTCAGTAGATAATGGGCTGACTCCGCTCTCCTTAGGTAAAGAGAACTGGCATAAACCGATGGTACTTGCCACTCAGGATCGCTTGGACGTATGGAAGAGCAAAGAACTACACGGTCGATTTTATCAGGTTCTTTATGGGCCTGATGTCGATACACTAGCGTCCGTGTCTTGTTTACGATTTATTGATCACTTTGGTGAAACCAAAGGTTTTGCTTGTGCAATTGCAGACGAGGTTGTCAAGACGAATAACTATCGTAAATACATCATGAGGGATGGCACGTTTGACATATGTCGAGCGTGCCATCGCCCTGGTGAGTCTATTAGACACATTATTTCCGGTTGTTCTCATCTTGCCAACGACGAGTACTTACACAGGCATAACCAAGTAGCCAAGATAATCCACCAGCAACTTGCTCTTCGATATGGACTTGTCGGTTTTGAAGTGCCTTACTATAAGTATACACCGGAGCCAGTTCTTGAAAATAGACATGCAAAGCTGTACTGGGACCGGTCTGTCATCACGGACAGGACTATTGTCGCCAATAAGCCTGACATCGTGCTGGTAGATCGGTTAGAGCGCCGGGCTTTTCTTGTTGATATCACTGTTCCATGCGACGTTAACCTCGTGAAAGCTGAGAAGGAAAAAATGTCAAAATACATAGACTTGGCTTACGAGGTTACCGACATGTGGGATGTTGATTCAACAACAATTGTCCCGATAGTCGTGTCAGTAAACGGTCTTATAGCGAAGAGTCTGGACCAACACCTTAAGAGACTCGCTCTGCAACCCTGGGTTAAGGGCCGGATTCAGAAGGCAGCAGTTTTGGGGACGGCACGCATTGTGCGGAGGTTCCTCACTCTGTCGCCCTGACCACTGACGGTTTAGTTTTAAGACCACCGTTTTTGGTTACCTGTTTTTTATGTTTATATTTTTAATATTATTTTTTGTATGTTAAATATATAAATGTAGAAAATAAAAGATAGTGAAAATAAATGGTAATAATAATAAAAGTAATAGCTTACCTATTCCTGCCTTCATAACATCATGACGTGTTCCGGTTTGGAATAAATTTAGTTTACTTTTGTTCGAGGCCGTTAAGTGGATGTTAATTTAGGTTGGCAACGTACCATCACCACCTTTGGTTAGGCGGCGTGAATTTCTTACCATCATGAAATCCGTCTGCTTGTTTGCCTTCCTATACCATACAAAAAAAAGAAAAAGAAAATTTTTGTACCCATTGGCGTCGCCAGGCTTGTTTGGGTGCATCTCCGTCTATACATACTACTAACCAATACCAAACATCGAAATAAACATGTATAGCAACATACATATTAACATACAAACACAAACATACATACAGACATACTCTCGAAAAGCATTACTCTCCCGTAAGTTCAGTCAGGTAATTTTTTCTATCTACTTTCTTTCCGGACAGGGGAATGCAGTTGAACCCCCTTGCACCCTGCTGCCGGCGCCCATGTTTATACGGCACTTAAATAAACTATGATGAGGATTAGAATAATCCTTGTACTCGTATCTAACGTTATACTGATGCTATAACAGTACTATGCATATCATGTTAGTTTATAAGAAGTGATTTTGATGATTTGATCCTACTATAATGTATCTTCACGCCTATATCCCTGAAGAGCTAGGCAGAGGCACAACCAGGGCACCTACGACCAGCCGAAGAAACTAAGTCCCACAGTGTGATAGTTGGCAAACGTATCGCCAACCGGGCACATATCCAATCCCGAGCAGCATTTTTTTTATTAGAAAATTGGTAAAATCAAATTTTCCCTTAGTTTCCCGACCCGGGATTCGAACCCAGGACCTCATGCAGTCAAGACCAACACCTGAACCGGTAGACCACAGAGAACAGACCAGACCAGAGAGACCATATGTTGTAACATATTTTTGTAAGATCATAAAAGTTGTTTTTAAATTCGACACAAGTGTGAGAAGTTATCGAACGGAAACGGACTTTGACCCTTTGTTTGTCGGTAATAGACCGCGTCACCGGATATGAGTGCTGCCGACGGAAGTGCGTCGTCAGCGGGCTTCCTTATGCTTTTAGGGCTGCATGTTTAGTGTTTTTTACAAGCCGCAGAACATCCTCGCTGGTTTGTTTGTTTTAATCTTGATGAAAGAATTTTTAAAGATCTTCACACGTTTTAATTTCTTCCTGTGACATTATTGACATATTTTTTGTTATGAATCGTTGTACTTATGTAATTTTAATGTATATGTGGTAATTATATTGATAGATATGTTATATCTTAGACCCATTAATTTTAGTTTCTTTCTTAATTTTAAGATCTTTTTTTGAGTAAGTATCTATATTCAATTTGTATTGTTTGTTGTTGTCTTAAAAATGTGTACTTTTCTTTTTCTTTTGTAACCACCCAAAGTGCTTTTGTCATCACTATTCAAGGAAAACTGGGAGAAAATGCTTATTGGAATTAAGTTTGTATTTGTACATTTTTTAATAATATTGGAAGGCAAACAAGGCGACGGATTTCCTGAAATTCATGCCGTCTAGAGAAAACAAAGGTAGTTATGGTGCGTTGTCAACCTGAGGCCGGGATGTTTTGCCACGAGCAAAGGTATGTTTACCGGCTACCATATCTCCGAATCGAAACATGTCAACGTCAAGCGCTGAAGTTTTGTTGGCAGAAATGGGTAACGTGGTAGTACCAATCCGGACGACTCGGTGCGAAACTCTACACCATGTGTTTAAGTTTTTAGTGAAATAAATGATTTAAAAAAAATGTGTACTAGTAAGTAGTGTGTATATCTATCTAATCCGTAGAAGATATACTGTCACTACATATTATAAAACAAAGTCGCCTCCTCTGTCTATTGTCAAACATTTACCGCCTTACCGCAAAAAATTAGACTCTCGTTAAACTAAACACTACCTAAAATTCACGTCCAACCAATAGCATGTTAGGAACACGTGAATGACGTTATTGGTTGGATCTTAGATACCGTTTAACAAAGTAAGTGTTCAACGAGTGTTTAGTTAGACGGCTAAGGTCTAAGGTATAAAATTTATAATTAAGTATTGTCACTTTGATAGCAATCCGAAAACCTTTTTTTCCTGGACATATAACACAAATCGATCCAAAACAAAGTAAACAAATTTTCATTTTAGTTATTTATATCAGTTGATGATCCTAATACATAGAAATACAGAGATATTGGAATTTCTAAAAAAATTTAAGAAAGAAAAAAATTCGCCCCAAACAGGATTTGAACCTATTGCGAACCTTTCGATTCAAGCTGACTAATGCTCTAACTTTTTTTTTTAACTTTTTTACAAGTCCGTGGTTTTCTTTACTGTTAACCCCAGTAGTTATGTCCAATAGATGCAAAGTTCTGAGTACCTAATAAATGAGTTCATTATTACAGATGAAATTCATATTAATAATGGCCATAACTTTCGTTTCTCTCCAGATATTTTTATTTCAGCACTTGCACTGTGCTTGGGTTGAATTCAAATAAATTTTAAAGAAAGAAAAAGTGGAATAATAGTAGTGGAATAAATTTATTGCTCAGAGCCTATATTGCGTGTGCAGCGTAAACGATTAAGGTTTCGCCGTAATCGTGTAAGTACTACAGAATTTCAAAAGTTCTAAAAAAATAATTATTCCACGAGAATGAAGTCGCGGGCGGAAGCTAGTGCTAAAAATAATGGGGAAACGGGATAAGTAGATGTAGGTACTTATAATTTAATCAGTTTTCACTTTTAGGATAAGATCCGAACCTTCATTAACCTACACCCAGCTGATAAAAGAATAAAACCTATTTTATACTAAATTTAGCCTAGTTATTAGAAATAATACTAAAATAGGATTGTCGAAAATATATATTTTAAATTACCTATTCTTTTTTTAAAAAAATCACTTTATTTTTCAAATTTTTTGCAGACCACCTCATATAAATGTGTTCGCATTTCGCAAAAAACTAGCCCTTATGTTGATTTTTTTCTATTATCCAATCAAGTAAAAGTAACTGACAACGTCATATCTGTTTATACCTGGCAACCCGGGTAAATGACAGACATCTCAACTTTTGCTCATTTTATTCGTAATAAACTTTGAATTAAGTTACTTTCTTATAACCTAAATATTGCAATATTTGACGAAAAGCATTTTTTGAATGAAAAAAATATTCTGTCCAAATTTTTTAGACAACCCTTTTTAAAATGTTTTCTGATATACTAAATTTATTATAGAATATGTTACATTCTATTACCGGTTCAGAGTAGGTCGATGTAAGTTCGGATCTTAGACTACATATTTTGCAGCTTGTAAGTTAACTTAGTGACATATTAACGGGATTCATATATTGCATGTTAATCAACACATTTAATATTGGTTTAACGGACCACAACTGCAACATGGTCAACATTTTCTGAGAAAGTGATAACTGAACGTAATAGTAACTGGTAGGCAAAAAGCGCAGTAACTCATGACAGGAGGTACAGCTGATCAATATTCATTATACATACTATAAATATTCTTATATAAATAAATTAAATTAAATATCCCTCTGTGGTCTAGGGGTCCGGGTGTTGGACTACACTGCTTGAGGTCTCGGGTTCGATCATAAATTGAGATGTAAGCTATCCTATCTTTCAAGTTGGATCAAACTGCACACGGTGTGCAAATTTGAATGAAATCTGTTAAGTAGTTTAGGAGTCTATCGCGGACAAACAACGCGACACGTAATTTATATATATTAAGACTAAACTGCCATACTTCATATAATTTCACATTTATAATATACTTACTACAAATTGTAGTTTATGAAACAAAATACAATACATACTGAGCAATATGGATATCAAAAAAATAAATCTACAGCCTTAGCTGTATTTTCATAAGTAAAAAAATAACGGAAATTATTAATAAAAAAGGTTTAGGTGCAGTGGTATTTTTTGACATGTCAATAGCTTTTGACTTCGTAGACCACGATAACCTTCTTATTAAACTTCAAAATTATGGTATCCGAGGTATCACTTTACAAGTGATTAAAAGTTATCTGTCAAATCGTAAGCAATACGTTGAGATTAACACAACTAACAATATATCTGAAATAATAACATACAAATCGGAAAGCTTGTTAAACAAATTCGGAGTTTCACAGGGTAGCATACTGGGACCGTAATTCTTTTTAGCAAATATGAATGACTTTTCTGATATTCTTGAGTGTCAGTGTAGTATGTTTGCCGATGATATTGCTTTAATCGTAGATGGAAAAGATGAAATATTCCAAACAAAACTAAACAGATCAGTAGAGCTGGTATGTAAATGGCTAGAATTAAATAACTTAAAGGCAAACGTTAACAAAACTAAATTAATGCAATTCTCTCATTATCGTGTATCTCGACCACCTTTAAAAATAGATTATAATAACCATCAAATTACCGAAGTCCATGGCTGTAAATTTCTAGGTATTAATATGGATAGCTATCTTAATTGGAAATCTCACATTGAATTTTTATGCCTTAAGCTCAATAATTATGTTTTTGCCCTCCGAAAAATATCACGTACTATCAGCAGAGAAGCAGCACTGACGACATATCATGCACATGTTTCGTCAGTAATGCGGTATGGTATAATAACTTGGATAAGAATTTATTGATATATATGAATTTTTGCACTGCGAACAAAGTTTTTATAGTTCAGAAAAAATGTTCACGAGCTATCATCTTCAATGTTGGTCCTATGGAATCTTGCAAGCCATTATTCAAGATTAACAAAATTCTTACTTTATTTGATATGTTTATTTTAGAAACAGTGAAATTCATAAACAAGAATCAGCATTGGTTCGTCAGAGCAAAAGATACGTCTAGGCTAAGATACAGAGATCCCACTAGACTAATGCTACCACCATGCAGGACAACTACATTTCAGCAAAACTGTTTCGTGATGTGCATTAAAGTATATAATAAAGTCCCTAAATCCATACCAGAACTACCACCAAAATGTACCTAAGTGTTTATGTTATAACTTTTATTCGATCAAAGAATTCTTTGAAAGTAAAAATGAGTAGACAATTAAAAAACGTTTTGGTTGTTTATGGTTACAATATGTTTGAATAATTTAATTTAATTGTTTTGAGATATATTTTAGTTTTTAATTCGTTTTTTTTTTGACATTGTACTATATATTGATAATTTATTAAGTGATAACTATTTTTTTAATTATTATTGATTGAATTGACATCAATGACATAATTATTGACATGCTATAAATAATATTTATAGAACTGATATTATTATCTAATTTATCATTTTTTATATTTTCATTTATTTGTACCGATGTAATTTTCAAGTAGACAGTAAATTGAAATGATACGAAATATGATAATGCGATTGCAAAAAGTTCAACAGATAAAACCGTTAGTTATAACTTATAACGGCTATTTCGACTGCTGCACTATTATTTGTTATGTTTATGGTTATTTGTAAACTACCTACAATAATAGAATAATTAACAAATATAAATATCTGTTGACACACAGTGAATTGAATCAGTTTTATATTTTTTAGTTAAACAATAAAATTAAATGCGTGTAATTTGCTAATTGCCACTTTAAATTTGCATGTCATACTATGACAAAATGTGCAGGACCATGGAAATATGTAACAACTTACTGTAAGTACCACATTTTTGGCAAATAAACAATTATTATTATTACTATAATGTTATAAATGTGAAAGTCGGTAAGCCAATACTCACACGCTTAACCACTGAAACGAATTCGATGAAATGTTATATACATCTTCACGGACATATCCACCCACGTCTAGCCGAAGATAATAAGTCCCACAATGTGATAGGTGGCAAGCCTATTTTTTTATTAGAAAATTGGAAAAACCCAAATTTATTTTAGTTGCCCGATCCGGGATACGAACCCGGGACCTCATGCACAAAAGTCCAACAACTGAACCGCTAGACTACAGTTATGTATGTAATGTATGTTATATATACATTATACACCCTTATAAATAATACTTATGCGCCCGTTGATCTGGTGTGTAACATCACTTTTGCGTTAAAAGTTTTATTAGCAAGGGGGCTAGAATTAAAGACCCAACTTTGGAAAACATTGAACTGCTTTTACTTAAATTGGATTGAAATAGGGGATGAAGGTTTTTTTACAAATTCTAACTACTTTACGTTAACGAAGTCGAAGGCAAATAGCTAGTTATCATATAAATGTAAAAGTGTATAAGGTTCGTTTTGAAGTCAAAAAGACACCGATTTTAATTATTTTTTTCCGAAAAAAAAGGTTGGAAGATCATTGGAGAACAAGGTCGTTGGTTGAGTGGCTAGCGTACATGCCTAACTACCCCGACTAATCCGATTCGCGACGATTCCCAACGGAGGCAGGCATTTGTGAAACATTTACATGTCTGCATATCCGGGTTTGAGTTTATTAAATTTATTCTGGTATCTATTTAAATATTTCTATGTATTAGTATCGTTGACTAACACCCATAACACAAGCCTGTAATTTGCTTACTTTGGGGTTAGATTAAATTTGTGTAACTTGTCCTGGAATATTTATTTATTTCACAGGCTCACCACTGACCACAGGTTTGTTCCACAAGGAGATATCGAGTTATTCATCGATTATAGAAGATCACTATTTGAGATTTCGTTTATGACATAAAAGAGTGAACAAACTACTTCCAGTAGGGTTACTCTTGAATTTCTATATCCTGCGAATTGGAAATTGGAATCGTATATGGCATTTTAGGTACTTTCCGTTGGTACTGTGTGTGCGGTTTATTAACAAGTCGAAAAAATTCAATGAAACCGATAAAATAATGTTCTGTTTAGTAATTATAACTAGCGGCCCGCCCGTATTCTCATGGTTATGAAATATCCAAATAAACCTTCCTCTTCAATCACCTAATCTATAAAAAAAACCGCATCAAAATCCGTTACGTAGTTTTAAAGATTTAAGCATACAAAGGGGCATAGGGACAGAAGAAGCGATTTGTTTTATACTGTGTAGTGATAAACTAAATGTTAATAATTCAATACATTTATTCTGGTATCTATTTAAGTATCTGTCTATGTATTAGTATCCTGGATTAACACCCATAACACAAGCATGTAATTTGCTTACTTTGGGGTTAGATTAAAGGGGTTTGAACCTTTGTGGCTTATTTTGTATTTTTTTCAAAATGGTGGCCATTTTGGAAAAAACACAAAATGGCGGCTGGGCATTGAGCGATCAATCTTTTAGAGATTTTTCCGTCGTTAAAAAGGTTTTTCCTCTATTTAAAACTAGATTTAAGCAGCCCTAGCTAGTTACCTAGAAACAAACGGGCTAACTTCGTCATGACCTGAATACGGTTCATTGTAAAGCGAAATTATATGGAAATGTTGTTACTTGAGGTGTAAACTGTATCAGTTACACAGTTTACCTTTTAGGAACAGAAATAGATAATATCTAATACTAGCCGACGCGGTGAACTTCGTATCGCTTTACAGTAGCGGTCTCTAAAATTTTATACCGATAAAAACATTCTTTTTAAAATTTTCCCGGTTTTTCTTTTCATAAGAACGTTCTCGTGAGAATAACTAATACAACAAAAAAAAGAAATAGCAAAATTGGTTAATTCGTTCAAACCGGCGAACTTCGTATCGCTTGACATTCATAGGTTTTCAGTTTGTATGGAAAAAATAAAGTACTGATTTTCCCATTTTACTTGTATTTTTTATAAATTAATGACAATAATTAGCACAACAAAGAAATTATCAAACTTAATGAATCCATTCAGGAGTGATGCAATGCCCATGGGATTCATTTATATATAAAAAATAATCAAAATTTCCCAATAGACACTGACGCACAAGGTATTCTTGTGACGAGTCCATAAAAATACTAAATCTACAATAGGATCTGAAGGTGCACTGAAAGGTCCTAGAAACTACTGCGTTTTTTAAGTAGTTCGATCTTGATATTTAATTATTATTAATAGAAAACAGTGTTAAAGTTAGTGCCTATCTACTTATTACATATATCTATGTGTGAGTTCGATTTTGCACTTATCCGAACGCTTTTATGTTTTAAATTACTAATAGTAGAGATGTATTAAAACGTTTTCTTATGTTGACATCGATAACGATGGCCTCATAACAATATCGATGACGTCGATAACATTTCAAAAAAGTGGTGATTCTGTATGAACTGTGTGGTAAGTATCTATCAGAGATTAGCAAATATAGTATTTTTCTTTTGTTTTTGATACTAGGTATGTATTGCATATTCATTTCCTAAATAATATTTTAAGCAATGATGCTTGCATCAGGATGTGGGATGGTAGCACCTCAATCAAATTGTTTCGGTATTATTATGTGATTGTTGTTATTATGCTTGGAACTATGACATGTAGTTGTGAAAATCGACCCTGGCAATGCCATAAGTACAAATATTTAGTATATTATATCAACTCCAAAGTCACTTACTAATTGTTACGTACTATTTTAATTTAACGGATGGTAAAATAAAACAACTTATTTTTTTTATTCGAACCGAAACACGTCAACGGCAAGCTCTGTTATGGTGGCAGGAATAGGTAAAGCGGTGGCACCAATCCGGACGAGTCATTGCGAAACTCTACCACCTAGTTAGATGACACGGTGTTAGTGACGGTAAGCCTATACTCGCCTTTTATGAGCTGCCTTATATTTCAAAAGTGTGAACAAACTGAATTACATTCATTAATCAATATAATTTATCTAGTGAAATTGAAACTAATGTTTAATAAGTTTTTTTGATCATACGAATACTTAAATTTCCAATATTCTATCTAAACTCCTAGCTATGTTGTCGATACTAAGTTCGAAATATTGTCGACATATCGATGTCTGTACTGGTTTCATCCCTAAACATAAGCAAGGCAGATAAAGTTATCAAGAATATAAACATCTTTACTTTAAGCATTGAGACTTTAAAAAAAACCTGATGCAGCATTCCGCAGTCGATTATATCCACCTGGACTTGTACTGTGTCGGCCTAAAGCAGTAGGTAGGTACTTTCAACCCGCACTTAATTCTTACATTACTTGCAATAAGTCCGTCTTTTTGCGATAACACTTCGTACTATTGAAATATTATTATATCATGAGAAGACCTGTGGGATTTGTTTTTGTAAGTTTGTTAAGTGATTACTCGGTCAATATCCAATCAATTTTGATAGTTCTTTCTTAGATAGGTAATGATTCTAGTCATAGTTTAACATATACCTATTTGGTTTTAAGGCAAAGTTAATAACTTTCAAATTGTTGAAATTCATTTTTTTTTTGAAGCTTAAGACTTTTTAAATAACAAACGAGTTCGGAATAAAGCTTGCACAAAGAGATTTGTAATCCGATTTTATTTTACAAAGAATAATGATAAATTCCATCCCAACTCATGGGTAGACTTATTATACTTTGAAATACAAAAGCATGAATGGCATACCAAGCTATGAATGGACCGTCGTCAATGGTGGAGGTCGGCTAATTGAGATACGTGGCTTAGTAATTATCACCACGCGTTTCTAAATGCAGCTTCACGTGATCCTTCCATCATCAGTAGGCCTAGCAAGATTTCGCATTTTCGAGTAATCGACTCGAAACGAGCGAATTTCTGCAGTGACCTTGGACCAGGATATAGTATCTAAGCGGTCAGTGTTTTATAAGTATAAAACACTGACCGCGAAGCAAGTCTATAGTACATGAAATTATTAAGAGGTTTGGAGGCCTCTCGCTACAAAATGTTTAAGACTTCCTGGCTCCAAATTTTTGCAAAAGAAAATGATTTGTTTTTTTCAGTCGAATTTTGTACAAAGTCCTGTAGGTAAAGGTAAAACAGTAAAAAAAACAAAGGAAAGGTGTTAAATATTTGCACACCACAAGTTGGTAGAATATATTGGAACGCCTGTAACACTCATATTCCACCAATTTTTTTTCTCTTTTTACTTCTTTGCAAATAAATAAATATGAAATAACTAGCTGGTATTTGAATTTTTTTACAAAGTCTCTAGTTTGATGAGCCCTTCTCTTGTGGAGGCCCCCGGACTTTGGCCCCAGTTGCCCTCTCCTAAATGCGACTCTGAGTACTTGTTTTATAAATATTAAGTACGTTGTGTTAACACGTTATTCAAATATGATCGAATTGTAAACATGAGAATTGTCAGTTTGACAATTTTTGACACTTCTCGCGTTTATTTTTGACCTTAATAAAAAGGATACCTATTTGCTATAAATTGTTCTATTTAAATGTTTTACACGGTGTGTTGTTTGTTGTGTAAATATATAGTGATATTTCTTTACTCAGAAACTGAGACGAGAGAAATGTCGTCAACAAAGTCGTTTATTGAAAATTTCTAGATGATAATAATTATACTTCATTTGACTCTTTCTGCGATCGTGTTTGACAACTTTAGAAAATATCGACTCGATTATTCGAAAATGCGAAAACATCGGGCTTGCCATTCTGACTACAAAGGAAGATAACTTTATAGATATTTTACCTATTAACATATCACGGACATTCCACAACGAGAACCTTCATCACAGATGTCAAGCTCTTAATCCTGGATATATGTTTAAGTCAATGCTACGACAATATTAAAACTGCCTTTTTTTAAGTCAATTTACCCCTGTCTAGGGTCGGCTAAGATCTTTAGGCCATGCTGCCTCGTCTTCCGTATTAAAACATTCTTTTTAAAAGTCGTAAGTCATTGCAGGTCATAAATCATAAGTCAAAATCATGTTAGAGTTATGATAGTTTCCTTTATTCCTATTTATATATTTTATATATTTCCTCCCGATTATGATAGGTTCCTTTTTAGAGCAATAGGTCGTGATTGCAATAGGTGGTTTATCTAAATTCGACGCTTTGTCTTTCTAATACTATTGTTCAATGTTAGTATTGCCAATTTGTTTAAACTTTTCATTTAAAAATACATATTATTAACTAATGCATTTTTATGTTTTATTTCGACAAGTACTTACAGAGGTTGACATTTGTCTAAGATATTCTATTATAAATTTTTCCTGAATAAATATCTGGACAAGTTACACAAATTGAATCTAACCCCAAAGTAAGTAAACTATATGCTTGTGTTATGGGTATGTATCAATTATTCTTTACATAGAAATACTTAAATAGAAACAATAATAAATTTAAAATGACCCAGCTTTGGGACGTTTGCGTTGAACTATTGCGATCAGGGGGCCTACCATAAGCTTTGACAAAGCAGTCCTGTCAAAGGAAAGTTATACTTCCGTCATAAAATACCATTTTAGTTCGTACCATGACCCTTTAAATCAGTCTTGTTTTATTACTCCATTGAACGAATTATTTTTGTAAAATTTGTCTATTAACTGCTAAATTGTTTTTTTAATTCTTCTTCTTTCTTATAAATATGGCTTCCATTTGATTTTCATAATATTAGTAGCCAATGTCAAGTATAAAACTTACCTAGATACGTCCCCTTCCGGCAGACTAAGATTCCTTACTTATAAACATCTCCTTATTTGTTTTTATTCGTTATGCATTTCTTTAGTTAGTCATTTTCGTCATCATATTAAGTCATACTAAGTTATTAGGTAAAGCGGTGCCTTATTGAGCTTAGTTATGAATGCTACCGTATACCGATACATCAATTTCTTAGTGAATATTTCACTTGCGTATTTTAGCTAAACAAAATTGTGCACAAAAAATGAAATCGTAGGAAAAGATTTATACATTGTGAAGAACTGCGTAAAAAAAAGAACTGCGTAGATTAAGTTAAGTAATATAAACATTTCTGGCAATCAAATTTGGATTTTTTTTGCCACACTTCTTACTAATATGAGACACTTCAACACTTGTATGTAGAAAACGACGATTTAAGCAAATAGTCTAAAATTTATTTGTCTGATTCCTCCAGATAGAATATTGGACCGCACCAATTTGTTTCGTCAATTTTGAGGTGTCGATGTTTAATTGGTAGCCTAATTATACATTTATCACCGAAATCAAATAAAAATAACAATTTTATGCTTTATTTATAATTTTTTTAAAATGGCAACTTGTCCAACAATCTTAAATCCGCTAGCAAATATTAACTTTTTTAAGATCGCCAATTATGACGTAAAAACATTACTGCTGGCTGTCAAAATTGACATCATGGTACGGAATGAATGAATGATACGTCACAAAACTGCTATGTAGCAGTATTGTAAAATTAGCCTGTAACAAGATTGTTTAGAGACGTCATGGTACAAAAAGTCGATGTAGTATTAAAACATTCCTGATTTAAGAGCTTATGGTAGACACCCTGGACGTTCTATTTTCAGCTTCAGAAAATCGTTAACCCATTATCAGAAGTGGGATGTAACCCTTAAATTCAACGTTCAGTATTTACTTGTCAGTTAATGACGGTATGTCTGAGTATTTAAAAACGTGTGCATAAATGTTATGTCAAAAATATGAGGCCTCTGTGATCTAACATAGGACTTGACTTCTTGAGGGCCCAGTTTAGATCCTGGGTCGAGCAACAAAAAAATTAGAAAATGTATATTTTTTAATTTTGTAATTTTGTAATTAAAAATAACGTTGCCCGGGATTGGAAATTTGCCCGGCTTGGCACTAGGGTTGCCACCTATCACATTGTGGGACTTAGAGTCTTAGGCTAATCGTGGGTGCCCTGGTAGTGCCTCTGTCTGCCTCTTCGGAGATATGGGCGTGAAGAAACTTTTTTCTTTTATATGAGGTACATAAATTGATATCTAAAAATATATAGATTAAAGATAATTTGCGATTAAGCGCCAGTAAACAGTCTTATCTGCCATATGTTAGTCATCAGCACAGCTGTTTAGCAACAGATCTCTGCAGGATGTTTTCAAAAGCAGGTTTTGCTTATAGCGTGAACATTGAAGGTAGCGGCATCAGAATCAATTATATGCCAACGTTTTGCAGACTCACGTGCGAAATGTTTATGATATAGTATTTAGCGATGTCTTTTTAATATTAACCCCCTTACTAATAAAACTTACGCGCCCGTTGATCTGGCGTGTAACTTCATTTTTGTTAGCAAAAGTAACACACCAGGGTGCTGGTTATGTATCTCAGTGGCCAACTCAAAATGGAAAACTGTACATCAAATAGCTGTCAAATGACGACATTTATGTTTGCTATCTCTATTGTATTTATGTTGGTCACTGAAGATATCAAACACAAATTACGTCATTTGACAGCTATTTGATATACACTTTTCCATTTTGAGTTGGCCACTGAGATATATAATCAGCCGCCTGATCAACAGGCGTGTTAGTTTTACTTGTAAGGGGTAAGTAATTTGACTGCCTCTTTGGGGGTTTAAAGCCCGGTGAAGTTGTAAAAACCGGGAGGTTGACAACATAGTAGTCATTCAAAAAAAAATGCCTACGTGCCTAAATTTACTGACCTACCGAGAGACTCAGGTTCGATTCTTGAGGCATTTGTGTGGTGAACATAAATGTTTTTATTTTCAAGTCTGATTGTTTATTTTAATTTTTTACTGGCATTTCTTAAGTATGTTATTGGAAACGGTGGTAGAGCGCAGACAGTAAATAGGATTAAAATTATTCTACCTTTAAAATTATTTGTAATAAAAGGCGAGGTTTATTAAAAACTTAGCTGTTCCTGTGAACTTCGTTTCAACCATTCACTTTACATGGAAAAAAGAAATAATTTTATTTTTCCCAGTTGAACGAAATCAAAAGTATCCTATGTCCTTCTCCAGGTTCAAAGCTACTTCCTCATCAATATTGCAACTAAATTGGTGCAGCCGTTCTTGACTAATAAATAGTGTAAGTGACATAACTTTCTTTTAAATAGATATATGAATAAAATATTTAATTATAAATAAATGTATAACTAAGTGCTGTGATTCAAGTGTTATAATGTATGACATTCAATTTCTATAAATTTAATTAAATATTTGCGTACCACAATGTGGTAGAATATGTTGGTATATTTAAATATCTTTGTAAAAACTCTTTAACACACATATAATCCACACTAATATTATAAATGCGAAAGTAACTCTGTCTGTCTGTCTGTCTGTTACCTTTTCACGCTTAAACCACCCAACCGATTTTGCTAAAATTTGGTATGTAGATAGTTTGCATTCATGAGAAGGACATAGGCATATTATTTTTTGGAAATTAAACCCCCAAAAGGGTTAAAAGGGGTGGCAAAGTTTGAATGAGAAAAATATTTTTATTGCACATTTTTGCATAAAACTTTGAATTAATGCTTTTAAGTACAAATGATGAAACACGTATTTCAGGGTTTTTCGATATTCACCCCCATTGGGGGTTAAAGGGGGTGGCAAAATTTGTATGAGAAAAATATTTTTATTGCACATTTTTGCATGAAACTTTGAGTTAGGTAACGCTTTAGTGATGAAACACGTATTTTAGGGTTTTTCGAAATTCACCCCCATTGGGGTTTAAAGGGGGTTGCTAAGTTAGTCTGGAAATTCTATTGAAATATTTTGCATGACACTGAAATAATGCTCTGCAACACAAATTAATGAGACACAAATATAAGCGTTATTTGAAAATCAACCCCTATGGTTGGCAAAATTTGCGTAGGGAAAATATTTAACAGTAATTTTTATCATAAGTCCAAAACAATAAACCACGTACTTCAGTTTATCATTAACGAAAAACACACAAAGAAATTATAATACACATACTAAAATAGCAAATATTAACATAATATATTAATATCATAAACATAGCATAATTGGTTAAAAATCCCTACTTAATATTATAAATGCGAAAGTAACTCTGTCTGTCTGTCTGTCTGTCTGTTACGCTTTCACGCCTAAACCAGTGAACCGGTTTTAATTGAATTTGGTACAGATATAGAATAGAGCCTAAAGAATAACATAGGCTACTTTTTATTGCAAAAAAATAGAGGGGAGAATGAGTAAAAAGAGGGGATGAATGTTCATATGGAAATTCGTGACTTTTAAAGCTGTAACAGTGAATCTTTGTATTTAGACATTTTATGTTTAGACACTTTATGATAAACGAAAGAACATACCTAGGCTACTTTTTATCGCAAAAATAATACGTATACACATTTTTTGGCGGAAAATTGCAAATTAAATAATTTTATTTGGATTTGGAGATATTTACACAGACTCAAGGGAGAAGATCAGCTAGCGCTCAGCGTCAAGCTCAAAGTAGAATCATTTTCAGAAGGTTTAATAGGAATGTTTTTGTTGATGCAGGATTTTATTATGACCACACGTTACAGTATAAAATACTCCTTTGATTTTAATTGGAAAAATGATTAAAAATATCAGCATTGTGATCCCTTAAAATTCAAAGATAAAACGCAGGGTTATGCTAATGGTAAGGTATTACTACTTTTGCTTGGTGAACCAGCTGAGCCGCTAAAGTTTCTTATTGTGCAATTCTGATGAAACTCGAAGATTTTTAAGCAATATGCGCAAAAGCAATAATTGTTTTCAAATGACGTCGTTTAGAGTAGGTAGATACATAATTATGCCAGGATGTTCCCCACATTTTTCTGTACAAGGTCAAATTTATCACAGATTCTGTTCATACTAATATTAAAAAGCTGAAGAGTTTAATTTTGTTGCTACAATTTCTAAAAGTGAGTTTCTGAAGATATCCCCGAAGGGTTAGTTCGGGCTAACTGTACAACCAGAGCGCTCACGACTAGCCGAAGACATTAAGTCCAATTAGGTAGATGACAATTTCTAAATGTGAGTTTCTGAAGATATCCCCGAAGGGTTAGTCCTGCCTTACTGCACAACTAGAGCGCTTACGACTAGCCGAAGACATTAAGTCCAATTTGGTACATGACAATCCTGAAGTCAACCGGGCACTTATCCAATACCGGACAAGTGGCAACGTTACTTTTAGTAGAAAATTGAAACTTTACAATTTCCATTTGTTTTTTTTTGTTGCTCGGACGGGAGATCGAACCCAAGAGATATGTATATTTCTAAAATTTCGAAAAAAAAACTGTTAGAGGTTTCCATAACTTGCCATACAGTTTAATTTCACAGGATTTGCCGAAGTGCAGATAAAAGTGTGGAGACAATAATGTATTCCTACTATTTATCTGAGGTATAATTAGAAAAGAGAAAGTGTATGTTCAGTTTTGACGGCAAAATTGCTGAATTGATTTAACATTAAAAAAAATAGATGAAACTTTGGATAGCGATATAGGCTACATCTTGTCTTAAAATTTTAACGAGCAGTGTTGGAGAGCTAAATATCAAATTAGTAGACTACGCGGGCGAAGCCGCGGGTAACAGCTAGTAACACATATATTATATGCTATAAATTTTAAAGAAAGAAAAAATTTCGCCCCAGACAGTATGTTATATGTGTGTTAAAGAGTCATGCTTAGCGATATGCTTTCCACGTTCACACATATCACACACACACACATACATGTCACATTGTGGGACTTAGTGTTTTCGGCCTCTGCCTACCACTTAAGGTAAATGGGCGTGAAGATACTTTTATAAAAGATAACAGCTGTCAGACGTGTTTACATCCAAAATGTACGACTCAACCTTCTCGTAATATTCCAAGAGATAAATCAAGGACGTCATCTTCCATAAAACCATTAAAACCTGTTTACATTACGCAACAAAATTAATTTTCGTTTAACACCTTCTTTAACCGACTCGAAAAAGGAGGGTTTCGAAGTTTTTTTTTAAAATCGGAAGGCAAACAAGCAGACGGATTTCATTACATGTCACTTAAAGACATTAAAGGTGGTGCGTTGCCAACCTAAAATCGGTGTCTTAGGATTCGAGCAAAAGAAAGTTTACCGGCTACCTTACCCTCCGAACCGGCAGGTAAGGGGGTGGTACCAATCCGAGCGAGTCGTTGCGAAACTCTACCATGTAGTAGGATGTCATAGTATTAGTGACGGTAAGCCTATGCTCGCCTGGAAGAAAGGCAGATGGTCCCGGACCAAAACGGTTAATATTTTTGACTCCTTTATATTTTGTATGTAGGTTAATCAATTTCTCAGTCATCCTACTAATATTATAAATGCTAAAGTTTGTAAGGATGTGGGTATGTTTTTACTCTTTCACGCTCGAATGGCTGAACGGATTTGTCTGAAATTTGGAACACAGATAGATTGTGACCTGGATATAGGCTACTTTTAATCCAGATCGCAGAACGGGTTACTGTGAAAACGCGGGCGAAGCCGCAGGCATCAGCTAGTATGTACATATTTAAAAATATAATAAAGTTTCAAACAAATAATCCAATTTTATTTATGTGTATAGATGATGAAATTCAGCAAGATGAAACTATAGATCTTTTTATCAGTTCTTTGCTAGACATCACAAATTGTGATTGCTTCCAAAATGTATGAGTCACTCTGTATCTAGTCGTATCAATACATGAGATAAATGAAGGACGTCATAATTGAATTAAGATGTTGACATTATGAAATCAAAAGCATATTTCACTTTTTCAGTGTCCGATCGGAACTCATTTTTCACCCGAAACCAAAACCGAAACCGAACTTACTTAGATCTGAGTTTCGACCAAAACCGAAACCGAAATTTAATTAAACTTGTTACAAATGTATATTAACATTGATACTGACATTATGGCACAACTTTGTCACACGTAAAAGTAAAGGATCTTCTCAACTATTTCTCCGAAGACATAGAAAAAGGCACTACCAGTATACTTACTCTTGAACCACGATACCATGGGAATTGGAAATTGGAATCGTATATGTCATTCTAGGTACTCTTGAACACAGTACTAGCGGATTATTAACATTTAGTTCCAAATAAATTCAACCAATCCGATAAAATAATGTATTGCTTACTAGCTGTCCCGGCGAACTTCGTTTCACCCGTTCATTTTGTATGGGAAAAATTAAAATGTTGATTTTCCCAGTTTCCTCCCAATTTTTCCCGTTTTTCTTATCTTTTAAACCTTCCCTGGACTTGAACAAATAATTTAAAACTAAAAATAGCCAAATTGGTTCAGCCATTCTCGACTTTTAGCGAGACTAACGAACAACAATTGATTTTTTTTATATATATAGATTAATAATTAAATGATATTAATTCGCCAGTACTCTGTTCAACAGTACCTAAAGTGAAATACGCGATTCCAATTTCTAATATCGCATGAATCGAGCTTCAAGAGTAACCCAGAACACCCACGACTAGCCGAAGACAATAAGTCTCACATGTGATAGGTGACAAGCCAAGCGAGCACGTATCCAAACCTGGACGACACTGTGTTTATTGGAAAATTGGATAACCTAATTTTCTTTGTTTTATTGACCCGAGGATCGAACCCGGGATCTCAAGAAGTCCGACTATGAACTGCTAGACCACGGAGGCGATAGATGTCACTGATGCGACTACTTTTACATTCGAATTATCCAATTCCTGCCGCCATAACGTCATGACGTGTTCCGGTTTGGAGGGTAAGGTAGCCGGTAAACTTACTTTTGCTTAAGGCCTAACATCCTGGCCTTAGGTTGGCAAAGCACCATTACCACCTTTTGTGTCTCTAGGCGGCGTGAATTTCTTACCATCAGGAAATCCGTCCGCTTGTTTGCCTTCCAATAAAAAAAAATATATGTGTTTTGTCCTTATAAATATTGGTTCTCTTAATTTGAAACTGGTTGTGCCTCTGCCTTTCTCTTCGGGGATATGGGCGTAAAGATACTTTAGTTTACTTTTAATTTTAAACTTTTTTCCTGTCGATAAATGACACAACAAAAAAAGGTGCAAAATTGATCCCTCCGTTCCATTGGATTTTTTTTTAAATATGAAAACTAGCGACTCGCACCGGCTTCACACGGCTATAAAACATACATATGAACCTTCCTCTTCAATCACTTTATATATTAAAAAAACCGCATCAAAATCCGTTACGTAGTTTTAAAGATTTAAGCATACAAAGGGACATAGGGACAGAGGAAGCGACTTAGTTTTATAATATGTAGTAAATATCAACTAGGTATAACTCACAAATCACTAGACTAACCTTGAAAAAAATATAATATGCAACCAGCTCGGAATTATGACCTACCTTTCGAAAAAACAACTATTAAAATCTGTTTACTATTGACCGTGAAATCGCTTAACAAACTTACAAAAAATATATAAACATAAGTACATATCTTAACGCCAAGTCCCTTACGAGGCAGAGAGTAACGTATGTATCTAAAGTATCAAAAAATATACAGTCGAATTGATAATGTGATCCTTTTTCGAGTCTTTAAAAAGATGGAAAAAGAGATATACCTTTAAGTTTTTAAGTTGAATATCAAATTTGTTTTTTGAAGTTCACCTTGTGTTGCGGGTGTGGATATGGCAACATCTCAATGTCAAAAGTTCTATCACCCTTTATGAGGCTCTTTGGGTTAAGATGAAACATTAAATGCCTAGTATAAATATTACATTTTTATTTAAATATATCATATAAATATAATGTAAATAATTATATAAATATATATTAAGTTTAACCTAAAAAAACTAAGCTCGAAATCTAAGAATTAGGCAGAGAACTCGTATGGAAAAAATACGCCTACGTTTATTTGATCTCTGTGTGAGGTTTTTTTATTTATTTTTGTGTGAAGACTAAATACAATAATATGATAATAAAAATATGAAACTATGCAACTGCCGGAACTCTGTCCAAAAATCCATCGTTTGATTCGTTAGTTTTGGAAATATTGTAGAAATATAATAGCGGGTACCTAACTAGCAAAGTTTTGAAGAGGTTTGTGTTTTTTTTATGATATTGGAAGGCAAACAAGCAGACGGATTTCCTGATGTTAAAATTTTCTTATTCACGCCGCCTAGAGACACCAAAAGTGGTAATGGTGTGTTGCCAACCTGAGGCCGGGATGTTAGACCTCGAGCAAAAGTAAGTTTACCGGCTACCATACCCTTCGAACCGGAACACGTCATGACGTTAGGGCGGCAGGAATAGGTAAGGCGGTGGTACTACCAATCCGAGCGAGTCGCTACTAAACTCTACCACCTAGTCAGATGTCACGGTGTTAGTGACGGTGAGCCTATGCTCGCCTTTTACAAGCTCCCTGGCAAGGAAGGCAGATGGTCTATTCTACAAAGGAGCCCGGACCAACACAAGGAAAAAGAAAGTGAAAAACTTGTGTGAAAAAAAGTTTGGGTACAACTGTGACGTGAATCCGGCGTTGAATGTGACTTCTTTTTTGAGGTCCCGTGTGCGATCGAATTCGAATAAAAAAACTGTTTTTTTTTAATTTTCTTATAAAAACAACGTTGACCGGAATTGAATATATGCCTGGTTGGTAATTACACTCTTGCGACCTATCACAATGTGGGACTTAGTGTGTTCGGCTAGTTGTGGGTGCTCTGGTTGTGTCTCTGCCTACCTATTCAGGTATATGTATGTGAAGATACTTTTTTCTATTTTTTTAATGTATGTATGTAATTGATGGAATTGTTAATCACATTTATTTATACTAGTCGTCGCTCTTTGGTCGAAATTCGAAGTTAATAAATTTTAATATCTTTCTGATAAAAACGCCATCTTCATTTATCAAGACCAACTACTTTATTTCTTTATGAGTTTATTTTGTTCGCCGTCTGTGAACTTTTATCGTTATATTAAAATGCTTAAGAATGCCAGGAAATGTTTTTCGTCATGTGAAATAACTCGAATAAATAAATACTTTAATAACTTAACCACTGCATTTTATTTTGTAACTAATTGTACGTTTGAGATAACATGCTGTCCAAACAAAAAACTGGCGAAACAAAAATGTGTCTAAACTTAAATTAAGGGTAGATTTTGCTTTTTGAGGTATTCCCTACATGCTGTCAAAATTTCATGAAAATCTATGCAGGTTCAAAAAATTCGGTTGTGAAAACCTTGGTAGATTGGATTGAATATGACAACATAAAAATCTGTATAAACGAAAATCTAACAAAACGGAAATAACCCATCATCAATATATTTGTTTGTGTGTGACAAAGGCATGGTAGTATGGGTAATGTTTTATAATTTGATTTAATATACTTTATAAGCATTATTATTAAAAAATATTAGCATTTTGCACTTTTCCTATACATAATCTATAAGTGTGACAAAATTCCTCTTTCTTAAAAAAGGATCCAAAGTTTTTGTTTCACGTATTAGTATTATGATAAGTTTATTTCAATATTTTTCCAAGTATAGCACCTACTACTATTTAAATTATTCGCTTCGGCTTTACACTTTCTACTCTTTTTACTTTTATTTTCAACCTGACCTAATCTAAACTAAAGCGGAATGATTAATTAATTATGTAATAACAACCCTATATAGATGTCTTTAAAATACATTCGGATTTTCGAAGCTTGACGAATATAGCCGAAGTGCATTGTTTAAATAGTACTACTATACATAAGTATGATTAACCTACTGTTTCATGGCTAGATGCAATGCTGTCCCTTCTGCTTATCAGACTGCATTATCAACTCTTACATTAAGCACTGTAAATAGTACCAAAACACGTCACTGGCGCCAGTGACTACGTAGCCACCGGCCTGTAGAACAACAACAGGCTTGCTTTGAAATTCTTGCTTGTATTACTCATTGTAGGCGGAGAACTCGTGCCAAATTTAGCCGGTCATTCGCCTAAAAAAAATTAAAATAATAATAATACACACGTTTTTTGTAGTTAACACTTGTACTTATCCACAATATACTTTATTTAACACTTGCTGCTACTTTATAGCCAACCGGTTTCACTTTTTACAGCATCATCAGGGCTTTGAAACTAAAGATAAAAAAGACTCTTTAGTTTTCCACCAAGTGCCGAAGATAGCAAGTATAGATTCAAATAAAATAATAATAAAATAAAGCCACCTAAGACTCTGTTAAATACGCTTCGCTCTGTTAAATGGGTTTCGCTGAACCTCGTCAGATTCCCTTGAAGTTGCGTAAGTTGGTAATAAAAACATTGATGAACAAAACAATTATTATTTTTACGTTACTTTTTTTAATTTAATGAAGATTTTTATTTTTATAAACTACCTACAAGTTTATAACCGTGTGACATGGATTTTATTTAAAATGAAAAAGAGTAGGTAGTAGGTATTACGCCATGTTAAAAGTTTATGACACAAATACAATTAATATGATAATGGACGTAAGAACAATGACCGGATGATAATATACTATGAAATATGTTTCACCTGTCTGTATGTACACTATATTATATATTTTTACGTTTTACAATCCACCATCAGTGGGTATTTTGATAAGCAGCAGATCCTTTTTTTACGATATAAAATATTTAACAAGCACACAACTGTGAACAAGACAACCGTAGCTTATAGACGCCATAGTGTCCTGTGGTCAAATATATGTACAATTAAACTATAGTGCAACTCTACTGTTTACACTACGGCTTTTACTAATACTGCAGGTATAAGTAGGGCTGCTGATATCCGGACAAGTTGCAGTAAAATTTACATCTATCCACGATCACATAACATTCGCTAAAAACTTCGTAAGCTCTTGGACTATAGCGTGAGAGGATAAAGCACGCTGTGGACATAATCTGAAAAGAGCACTTTGTGAAGCAACATCTGAGTATTGCAACGCCACGACGTGGTAGGTCCAGAGTTAGGACAAGAAATTTGCAATTAGTTACACAATCTATTAGAGCAGTGGTTCTCAAACTTTTTTAAAGACGGAACCATTTTGGGAAGCGAAATACTTGATGGAACCCTACAATAAAACAATTGTTTTTGTTAGTGTATTCTTTATAAATCAGAATAATAAAAGTACAATGTAACAATTACTAATTATTATTTACTTCACCAATTGCCAAGGACAATAATTGAAAACATTAAAAAAGAAAAAATCTAACTAGTGGGAGGTATGAAACTGTTTTTTATTTTTCATCAATTGGTTGATATCAGGTTTGATGGAAGAAAGTTGGAGTCTCATATCAGCTTCGGCGTCCAGTCAATTGCGATATTTTGTTTTCGTGGCTGCGTAGGTAGAGAATCCTGTTTCGCACAAATATGTTGTTGGGAACGGGAGAAGAATATCCAGAGCTATTTGGCCAAGCATTGCATATTCATCTTGGATTTTGCACCAAAAATCATTGAGAGGCTTCGTTTTGAACAGTGGCTCCATACTTGTGTCTGATGACATTTCTAAAAGAGATTCATATATCTCGTTTGACATGTTTTCAGGCTTTTCCAAGTTGGGTATAAAATGATTATTAATCCATAAATTCACTTTAATTGTTGTATTGTGTTCTTCGGGAAAATACTTTTCAAAAGATGCGCGCATCGAACTGAGATATTGGACCAATTCTTCAAACACATCATCTTCAAACATTTCTGAATCGTTTTCGCTAACAAACTCACTGAGTAACGTAAAACTTTCTATTTCTTTCTTACCAATGCAAATGATCCAAAAATCTAATTATCTTTTAAAAGCAGTTATTTTATTATAGGCCTAAAACACTGTAGTCTGTTTACCTTGCAACGATAAATTCAATTCGTTAAGTTTTTGAAAGATATCCGCCATAAAAGCCAATCGAAACGGTTGTTCCTTGTTAAGTTAAGTTGGTTAAGTTTTATCATACGAAGGTCCTTCAAATTAAAAGAAGTATCTGCTGCAAGAAACATTTGTAACTCGGCTCTAAGTTCAAATAGCCTTGTTAAAGTTTTACCCCGAGACAGCCATCGCACTTCTGTATGGAGCAGCAGTGTCTTATGTTTGCTGCCATAATCTTCACACAATAATGAGAACAATCGGGATTGTAGAGGTCGTAATTTAATAAAATTAATTATTTTTACCGCTTCATCCATAACTAATTTTAGATTTGACGGCATTTGCTTCATCGCAAGTGCTTGTCTATGCAGAATACAATGACTGGAAATACAATTAGGCGCTTTGTTTTTCATTCGTGACACTGCTCCTGCTGTTTTACCTGTCATCGCCTTGGCCCCATCTGTACAAATGTCAATTCAATTGTTCCAACTGAGATTATTTCTTCAAAAAATATATTTATTTTATTAAAAATTTCTTCCTCGGTAGTGTTTGTAAGCAGCGGTGAACACATAAGCATGTCTTCTTCAAAAGAACTTTTATATGGATTTCTTACAATAACCAGCAGGATAGCCAAACCAGCGACATCAGTCGACTCGTCCATTTGCAAGTCGAATCGTGTATTTTGTAGACGTGTAACTAGTTCTTGTTTGACGTAGCTTGCCAGATCATGGATTCGTCGTGAAACTGTATCGTTTGATAGCGGAACAGTAGAAAGATGCTTTGCAGATTTTTCATCAAGCATATATTTTGTTATGTCTAATACACATGGTTTTATTAAATTTTCAGCGACAGTGTGCGCTTCACCTGCTTGTGCAATGCGATAGCTAACTAAATATGATGCCTCCGTGGCCTTTTCGTTGATAGTTTGTGTTACATGCATCATATTTTTTTGACTTTCTAATAACTGGTCTTTTTTGCGAATAAAAAATTCTTTATTTTTGTCCTTAGACTCGGGGTGTACAGTTTCTAAATGTCGGCGCAATTTGGCCGGTGCCATGGAACTATTAGGAAGCAGTTTACTACAGAGCATGCAGAGAGGTGAGCTCGGAATCAACAAATCCGAAACTGATACAAGATTCATCATACTTCCTTCTTTTTGTCTTTGAAACCGTCGAACTTGACGTCTTGGCATCATCTTCTGGATCGGTGATTGCTATATTCTCCGCGCGCACTGCTTTTGAACATTCAGCGTCATTAGCAGATGTTGCAACACGTTTAATACCTTTAAGCCAACGTTCCATTCTTCTTTATTTATAATGTTACACTTCAGGATAGTGGGGTTTAAACAATTCACAATCGTTACTGCGTATAAGAGACTAAATTTAGTACCTACAGTGAAGAAATGTATAAAACTGAAACAACAGAATACAGCAGGCAGTAAAACAATGAACACTATTTTCTCGCTAGCGAGCTTGTAGGCAGTGTGACCAGATTTAATTTTAAGAAAATACCGAGACACCTCAAAAAAATACTGAAATATACCGACTAACATAGGACAGATATACCAATAAAAATACTGATTTCTTAAAACGTTTTATTTATTCATGCTCACAATAAATGTTAGAATTATATTTTAACATCCTTTTCGAAGGATTAAAATTTACACAACCTCCTTCATCTTTAATACCTTGCTTTGTTTTTAAAATAGCTGACACATTTTTGTTTATAAATCTGTTTCTTTGGTCCGTTTTTATTAAATTTATCTTTGAAAATATGCGCTCGCATGCAGCATTCGACACCGGTATACATAGAAGTGATTTACTAAAACTAGTTATATTTTTGTATTTTAACATGCCATCACTGTTAGAAATTTTTCCAACTTCCACCCAAAATTGTTCACACGAGATGGGTGAGCCAGTGCTGGAAGATTGTAACAAATCACTTACTTCGCGATCAAACTTTAGGGTTCTATATTCTTCGTCAATTAACTGCATTTGTTCTGACTGTACTTCGCATGGGAAAATTGGAAAAGCTTCTATTACATTTCGTAAACTGCGAAATTCTTTATGCACGGCAGTGTGTGGGTTAAGAAATTTCAGTTCTCGAAAAACTGGATTTTCAAAAGGCAAACGTAATTTCAATTGCGTGCTCAACTCAATTAAAAATGATTGGCACCTTCTGAAAAACTCAGCAATCTGTTCTTTCATGTTTAGATTTTTCTAATTTTAAATTCTAATAATTCTTGGCCTACTTGAATACCTAAGTATATATCTTTCAGTGGCAAATAATTTACATTAGACTTTGGGTCTAACGTAAATACA
>NJDD01004231.1:37239-48222 GCA_002245505.1 Calephelis nemesis
ATGTATGTATGTAAAAGTATAAAAATGCATCTACTAATAGACAATATATCGTCCTAAAAGCAGAAACCTGTTTTAATTATAGGTATTAGAATTTAGAACAAGCAATAAAAGTATTAATCACAGTGAAAGCAGAAAGTGACGCTTTAACATACTTTTGAAAATATTAATATTTGGAGCTCTTCTGATATCTACGGGTTAATGTAGTGATAATGCATATATATTCATGTCTACACCGGTTGTTTTGCAGCTTGTGTTTAAATTGTTAACCTCTAGCTGCCTTATTCATAAAAAGTAGTTAAATAACCTCCTAAACAATGCTTAACTAATCATTTGATTAAGCCTTAAACATTGCTTAAAAATTTGTTATTCATAAAGTACATTTTGACAATGCTTAGTTAAATACTGTTTTACTTGGTAGGTTTTGGTAGAAATGTGGCTGTATGCGTATTTCTTTTGCTAAAAGTGGATTAAAAATTGTCATCAGTTGTCAACATCGTTGTTTCTGAATACAGTGTCGGACATCTATAACCTCTTGCTAAAGAGTATTTATATTTCTACGATAAAATACTCGTATTGTACAATAATAAAATTAAATTTATTAGAGTAAATAAAGTTGATGCAACATAGACACAAAACGTTAGAACTGATACACTGCATTTCAAATATCTCACCATTGCAACCTTTGGTGTCTCTAGGCGGCGTGAAATTCTCACCATCGGAAAATCTGTCTACTTTTTTGCTTCCAATATCATAACAAAATGCTCTGGAAAACTATTCGTTTTTTCATAGGAGTCATCGGCCATCTCCATAATAAAACATGTTATTACAGTCCTATATTGTTTCAAAATCCAACATATCCCGTCCAATTTTGTCCATACTTTAACGAAATCAAAATATTTCAATGCGTCTATTATAAAAAAATCATAAGAATATGTACACAAATAAGCCATATTAAATGGCTAGTTTTTGCATTTTGTCAACGCACATAAAATCAGCTGTTTGATGTTATTAGCCAGTCAGCCATCATGTTGATTAAAATTTTAAACAAGGGTCCGAGGTTGCTTAAAGTGACAGCTATTTAAGAGTATATTTAAACAAATTATTAACTCTAAATAGCGTTTATGAATAAGAATTTTTTTAAACATTACTTAAATTGGTGATTAAAAGTTAAGCAACGTTTATGAATAAGCCTGTAGGTTGTCATTAGACGGTATTTCTTACTTTTAGCACAGGATAAGTAATAGTACCAATGCAACGTACAGAAGACCCACTGATGCACTAAACGCAAAAAAAGTATCTTCACGCTCATATACCCGAAGTCAGAGGTAGTCAGAGGCACAACCACGACTAGCCGAAGTCACTAAGTCCCATAACGTGATAGGTGGGCAAGCCTGTCGCCAACAGGCACATATCGAATCCCGAACAACGTTATTCTTTAATAGAAGATTGAAAATATACATTTTTAATTTTTTTGTTGCCCGATCCGGAAATTGAACTCGGAACTTCAAGAATACAAGTCCGACGCTGGACCGCTAATCTGCAAGCAAAGATTTGGTTTTAGTGATTTAATTGATTTTTTTCTTTTAAAATAAACAACTTCGTAATTATTTTGATAATAATTAAATGTTGCATTTAGGACTTGTGTGCTCAAAGTGAATGCACATCAAAGGCACATAACGATTTGGACCTATTAGAACCTGCAAGAGTACCTCAAAAGGAGACCTTCGCTTGTCATTTGTGCTCTTTTGATGCTGACAGGTGAGTCTTACATAATATATAATCAAGTAGGTACAGTACTACTATTTAAATAATGCGCTTCGGCTTTACACCATACAATTTTATTTTTAAATTGGCTGATCTAATCTCAATTTAAGTGAAATGATTAATTATGTAATAACAACTCTATAGTTTATAGAAGACTAGATGACCCAGCAAACTTCGTATCGCTTGACATTAATGCTTCGATAGTAGCGCAGTCTGTCGGACCCAATGTGAAACATTCCAAAATCAACGACTACGTACAAATAAAAAAATAAATAAAAAAACGTTTTCCAGGAGAACAAATTGTGAATCTAAACCATTATCGAATTCCCTTGAAAACACGCAAAAAGTTTCGTCAACATCGGTCCAGTCGTCTAAGGGAGGTTCAGTGACAAACACACGAACACAAGAATTATATATATAAAGATATCTTTAAAATACATTCGGATTTCCGAAGCTTGACGAATATAGCCGAATAATTTAAATAGTACTACTGTAGGTGAGTAGGTATAGTTCGTCTAAGCTGAAACGATTTACCCCCCAATCACATTAACGCATACGAGTAAATTTATAATATGCCCTCAATACCTTCACAAAAACATGTCTATAATAATTGGACCTTTCAGTAATACCAATACGTGTTACAGTTTGACATTTATTCGGATTTGTTGTGCAACTAGTTTATTAACTGCCCGAGCGCGAGATAGAGCAGTCGTCTAGTTCAACTTTTATATAACAAAGAGCATCGCGGGTTTCATCATGCGACTAATCGATAAACAAGGACGATTGAGAGTTTCCGCTTATCTACAAATTGAGCTAACTTTTGAATTACGAGTACTGTTCATACCAATTTTCCTCGAGTTGTTCCGAGCTCCTTTGCAGGACCATTTGCCTTCCTTCCAGGCAGCTCGTAGAAGGCGAGTATTAGCTTACCGTCACTGAAACCGTGACATCTGACTAGGTGGTAGAGTTTACTTCCGCATACTCACCCGGATTGGTGCCATAGCCTTACCTATTCCTTCCGCCATAACGTCATGACATGTTCCGGTTCGAAGGGTAACGTAGCCGGTAAACTTACTTTTGCTCGATGCCTAACATCCCGGCTTCATTTTGGCAACGCACCATTACCAGCTTTGGTGTCTCTAGGCGGCGTAAATTTCTTACCATCAGGAAATCCGTCTGTTTGTTTGCCTTCCAATATCATAAAAAAAAGATTCAAATAGTGTAACTTGTCAAGAGACATTTAATAATATTATTTACTAGTAACTATATCGAGATAAAACTAAAAGAACAGATGGAACAACGGAAAGGGCATGTTTAATTATTAACGTATTAAAATAAGTAAACTTTTTACAGGATAACAGTATTAGATCGTCACCTCCTAAACGACCACAAAATTGGACTCGATAATCTTTTAAAGTTGGTGATGGCGAAAACTAAAGATGGATTAGCTGATGACGACCAAGCCCAGATATATGGGATCCGACAGCCATATTACAAACCACCAGATGAAATAATACAAGATGGGGAATTTATTATAGAGACAGTTACACCAAAGATCAAGATCCTCAAGCACACTTCTATGAACACTGATCTAAAATGGACGGACATTCCAGACTTGGAAGATAATTGCAACTTTTTATCAAAAGAGATAGAGAAAATAATGGAATCGCCAGAGGGCGATGAAAAGGGGAATTTCTTGGTGAAAATGCAAACTTTGAGCGAATGTATGAGCAAGTTTGTGACGTCTTCGAATGTTTTGAAAAAAGTGCTTACCAAAGAGTTTAGTCAGAAAAATTTAAGCAAAATAAGTGAGAGACCGTATTTTGATTTAGGTTTGGGGGAGTGAGTATTACCTTTTCTTATACTAACCAGTTACCAGGCAACAAATATTATTTTTCAATCACTACCTACATAGCATGAAACAAAGTCGCTTCCCCTGTCCCTTTGTATGCTTAAATCTTTAAGACTACGCAACGGATATTGATGCGGTATTTTTAATAGATAAAGTGATTGAAGAAGAAAGTTTATATGTATATTTCATAACCGTGCGAAGCCAGGGCGTCCGCTAGTTATTAATAAAATATGTGAGCAACAAAATTCCTAAGGCCTATCTCTATCTGTTGATAGGTTATTAATAATGGCCGTTAACTGGATTGGCCTTACTAATTCTTGTCGCCATTTATATTCCAATCTGGAGAAAAGGAAACCGAAAGGATAACCTAGGTACACACCGATTCACTCAAGTCGTAATGTCAAATGTCTCAAGATATATGTACATTTGTATATAGGACAGTTACAAGCCGAATAAATACCGTTGGGTAGTAAAGATTCCCCTATCCCCCCCTAGAGATAGAATGTCCAGAAACGCTTAAATACTTATCTACTCGTTTTTAATAAGTAGCTCCAAAATAATGTTTCAAGTTTCTAACTTAAAAAAATGACGGTCTTTCATACAAATTTTCAACCCCTATTTCACCTCTCTAGGGGTAAAATTTCCGAAATTACGTCCTTAGTCTACTCAATAAAACGACCCTACACACCAAATTTAATGGCTGTAATTCTTACAGTTTTTGCTCGGCAATGATAAATCAGTCAGTCAGACCATAAATTATTTTATAAGTATGTAGATTTCGGTTACGTAGAACTGCTGATCATGGACTATGCTTAATATTCCATGAGCTTGCAAAGACTCTATATCTCTTTTTTTTAGTTTTCCGCTTACCTTTCACCTCTAAACTAAAAGAAAATAAAAAATGGATATGCTTTTTTAACTGTTTCGCGATATAAGGAGGTTTTCTACTATAACGTTATAAACGTGGTTTGACACCTGTATTTTCAAGCAAATTAATCGATTTATCTGACATTTGGGAAATTCAAACATTTTGTTTATTTGAAAGAACATGCTTCTGAGATAGTCCCTATGCAAATCTGATTCTGATACTGGAATGCCAGCGAAATCAAATAAAATATTTTTTTTTGTATACTTCGATGAGATAATAGTGAAATTGAAGTCGGTTATTTTAGTTTTACTGCTCCTAATAAATGTTGCATCTTTATACATACATAACATACATATCTTCACGCCAAATCCCTAACGGGATAGGCAGCGAGTATCGAGTGCCAGACCTCACGATCCTGACAAACCTGTCTGGCTTCCTTTACATTCATTACCCTTTTCATACAAACACGCCGGTTCCGGAGACTCTTGATACCACCCTCGGATAATGTCCGAATGATCTGATCGTGGAATGTCAGCCTTGGTCTCCTCGGGTACCTACATCCATCCACATTCGCATTGTATATCTGCTTTGTAAATCATTTATCTGTCATTTTTTCCACATGACCGAACCAGCGGAGCATGCCCTTTCGCATCTTTATAGTTTATATAAAATGTTATACATTATATAATATGTTATATATTACATTTTATGTTATACATGCTATATGGTATATTTTTTTTACAGTCAAGACTCTCCAAGAGATTGGGAACGAGCGCACAGTGAAAAACTTGAGAGAAACAGAAGTAGATATGGAGAAAACCGGTAACTGATACTGTACCTTTACAAGCAGTTTTCTATAGATTTACCCGCTACCGTCCATAAATACACGTACGCTAAACTGGTTTCGATTCCCGACGGGGGCAGGCGTTTGTGTGATGAACATTTAGCTGTCTGCATTTCCGGGTCGGGGTGTTATTTAAGTATTTCTATGTATTAGTATCGTTGACTAACACCCATAACACAAACATATAATTTGCTTACTTTGGGGTTAGATTCGATTTGTGTAACTTGTCCAGGGATATTTATTTTACTTAATAAACATGGACTACATTACTCCATGGTTCAAAATGGTATTATACCTTTATTACACTGGAATACGGATTATGTCAACTTAGATTAAATATTACTTTAGTCTATGTTTATTAATAATACAAAAGAAGTTCAGTAGTTTCAGAATAAATTTAACACTTTACGGGGTCTTACAGTGACTGGTAAAACTGACACCAAAATCTATTGTGCAATGGGCCTCTTTCAAATTTAGGAATAAATAATCCCTAATTAGTATTTTATACGTTATTTTTTGTAATAAACGAGTAATAAAAACAAAACATTGCTATTGGTCCACGTAATCAACATAAAGTTCATTTTAATCAATCAGAACAAATTGACAATAAGAACAAGGCATGGTGCCCGCCCCCCTTAATGCTACATCTCACTCTGTCGGTATCAAAAATATGCGACGGACATACTCAGTACTCGTTTGTTAAGGTAAATAGATTGGAAAACAAAGAACAAGAGCGATTTCTTTTTTAATTTGAGAAAACAGCGAATTAGCACACGGCTCTCCTGATGTGATGGTAAGAGATAACTGTGGCCGTGGTCAATACACGTTGCAGATGTCTCGCTGTTATGTGGTCGAGGTGTGAGGCCAGTTGTCCGTCATATACGTTCTGAATAATGTTGTGCAGAAAATCGAAACAGAATTTCTAATGCAGCGAATCCACACAAATCTATGGACATACCACATACATGAATATTTTTCCGTACGGAATTCTGTAAAGGGGGTTCGAACATTTAAGGCGGACTTTACGGACTGCTTGGTTGGTTGGAAGCCCGGGTGCCTTCCTTTTTTTTCCTTTTTTCCTGCCTTTGGAAGGCACCCGGTTTCGTCACAAATGACAATAAATAATATATAATAATTAATATTTTGCCATTTCAGAACCGAGAAAGTAAAGTGTGCTTCTGAAAGTTTTTACTTTTGATGTCATATTAAAATATTAAGATTTTTAGTAAAATAAATATTTATTTTATTTCTATATTTTTTTAAATGTAGTTTTATAGTGTGTAGTGTGGTAGTAATCGTCTAAGCTGAAATGTCGCGCCCAACTATTGCATTTACAGAGTATACTTTAGATTCAACAATTCATATAAAAATCCATCTTTAAAGTATTTGCATGCCCATATCCCCTAAGATGTAGGCAGAGGCACAACCAGGGCACCCACGACTAGCCGAAGCCACTAAGTCATACAAAGTGATAGATGGCAAGCCTATCGCCAACTGGGCATATATCTGATCCCGGGCAACGTTATCTTTATCAGAACTGACTTCTTGAGGTTGGGCAACAAAAAAATATAAAATTGTGTTTTCAATTTTCGGTCACATCGAACAGAGTAGACGTGTATTCTTTTAAATTTAACAATGTCAAAAACGATGCCAATATTCGATAATTTTATTTCCTCAACTAAAGATCTAAAGACTCTTGGCCAGTTTTAACAATCATAAAACCAGTGGACCAGGGGGGCCATTCATTCAGTATCTTTTTAGTGATGATCACTTGGTAAAGTGACCTTTGTATTTCTGTTGCTCACTGGAGATATCAAATATGAAACACGTCATTTGACAGCTATTTCATGCACACTTTACCAAGTGATCGGCCACTATTAATAACCTATGTTAAAAGATCGTGATATTTTAGATCAGTTGCCGTAACCACTGTCGTTAACAAAAACATCTTAGAGCTCGGCGCGTCGGCGGCAGTCGTCGACAAACGTCGGCGTCAGTCGGCTGCAGTTTAATATGACGTCGACTAATGGCGACGCTTGCAGTTGTGTTGCGTCAACGACTATCGACGACTGCCGCCGTCTGCCGCCTACGCGTCGACGACTGCAGTTACCTATGCTGTTGGTGACATGTCGTTCGTGTGTAAGAGCTCTTAGCAACAAAAGTCTGGAACAAAGAGTAAAGTAACTGTTCATATGGTCTGGAATGCGTCTCTTTATCTATAGATAGGTTATCAATAATGGCCGTAAGTCAGTAAAGCTACCGAACCGAACAAATAGAAAATACTTGTGTATCCGCTGTAGTATACATAGGTATGAACGGCAAAGTCGGCACCACAAATTATAAAGACAAGTAATATATGTAAGTAAGTATGTATGTAAGTAAGTATGTATGTAAGTAATGTATGTATGTAAGTAATGTATGTATGTAAGTAATGTACAAGTAGTCGGCACCACCTCCTCGTTGGTCGAGTGGCTAGCGTACACGCCTAACTACACCGACCAATCGCGAGGCACGGGTTCGATTCCCGTCGAGGACAGGCATTTGTTTAATGAACATTTAGATGTCTCTGCATTTCCCAATTTGGGCGTTTATTAAATTTATAATGTATTTAAGTATATCTATGTACTAGTACCATTGATCTAACACCCATAACACAAGCATTTAATTTGCTTACTTTGGGGTTAGATTCAATTACTTGTGTAATCTTGAAATAAAAAAAAGTGAATAAAATATCCCCGAAGAGGAAGGCAGAGGCAAAACCAGGGCACCCACGACTAGCCGAAGACACTAAGTCCCACAATGCAATAGGTGGCAAACCTGTATTAGAAAATTGGAAAAATCAAATTTTCTTTTTGTTTCCCGACCCGGGATTCGAACCCGGGACCTCATGCAGTCAAGTCTAACACCTGAACCGCTAGACTACAGAGGCGATAATCTTGAAAATTTATTTATTACTAGTACATAGTGGTCACCATCGTCTCATTTATTCGGGTTTATCGAACGTCAATTTCAAGTTACATACGGCATACCATTCCCCGTGTTGGTTGTTCCGCTAAGTTGAAAAATCCATCTGCCTCTGGCAGCCAGCTTATAACGGGTAAGCACAGTTTGAAATACAGACTATTACCAACAAGATCACTGGTTGTAGGTGGTGTGCTTGTCGTCTTCCGGTCCGGAGAGTTGAGTAGTCGGTAGAATTGCACAACATGCCTAATCTCCCGGCCACTGGAAAGCGACGCACCTGTCACATCCATGGTATCTTTAGGCTACGTTATTTCTTACCATCAGAAGAGCCGTGTTCTTGATAAAAAAAAACGTAAATCATAAAAAAAGGTTAATTCGGAAACACGAGCTCTTCTTTAAAAGATTTCGACGTCGCGTCGTTACTACGATTTTGCAGAGAAATACCTAACTCATTTCGTTCCACTTATGATAAATGGCCGTTGATGAAAATAACAAAATCAAAAATACTTGCCCTTTAAAAGTATATTCAATAAAAAATGTAAAAAAAAGTTCTACAAAAATCTGACTGTCTATGTCTTATGATTTTGACAATGTTCACAATCAGGCCGTCGAATATGACGACAGGAACATATACAATCTGGACATCTTTTATCAATTTTATGAATACAAGCTTCCTTTGAATCGCCACCAGACATCTGGTGAATATCTCTGCACCTACCATTGCTATTGCGACAGACATTTTCTTCGCGATAATCAGTTTTTACTACTGGCAACACCCTTGGGCCATTTCTTATCATTGGTCGATTGCAATCATCCAAACTATCACACGTTTCGAATTTCTTAACGTTTGCGAACATTCTGTTAACCTCTTCAATTGCATCTTTGGATTTAGTTTTGTCTTTTAATGTTTTTTTTAATTCTTCCAATTTCATTTGTGGTATAGACGAAGATTTGTGCTTTATTAAGTCAATTGATACAGAATTATTAATATGCTCCGGCTGATAATTGAGCACAGTGAATTTATTTTCGGTATTCTGATTAGTTGCACCAATCGAATAATGGAAAATTTTGCTAACAGTGAGTTTCCCTTTGCTTTGTCGTAGAGAGTTTTCAGTGGAAACACTAGCATCTTTTAATATTATGGTCTTACTATTTTCATTTTTACCTTCTATTTTCTTATTTTGGAAGACGGTTAAAACTTCGTTTAATAAAGTCAAACCTTGGGCTACATCGGGTAAGGAAGTTTGAACCTTTTTTCCTTTATCTTTTTGATGTGATTTTTCGTTTACTTCATTTCTACATTTTTCATACTTCGTGTGATCACAGTTACTCTCTTTTCTCACTATACTTTCTGCATATTCGTCTATATCATAACTTCTATGACATACAGGACATGACCTAGACTTTCGTTTATAGCACTCTATATTTCTATTTTCTTCATTTGAAGGCCTTTTATTAAGACAAATCGAACAAATAAATCTATTGTGACCTTCTCTACAACATCTCTTATCACAATATCTTTCCTCATTCATCTTTTGTCCACTCTTGTAGGTTATTATATCGATTTTAATAATTTTGTAATTACGACCTCTTATCATGAAGTTCAGTTATTCTGGAAAACAAATCAATGTAAGTAAGTATTAAGTATTAATCAAACTTTCATATACAAATGTTGCCTAGTTCGTGTACATGTCATAAGCACTTTTAAATACTCAGGTCTTTAATTTTTGTAAGAAAAAGTACCACAAAAGAATTCCTTATATTGTCCCGCCCAGGAATCGAACCCAGGTTGACTAATGAAGACAAGTCCAACACCGGACCTCTAGACCACGGAGGCGATCTTTGTAAATACTGTAAAATTAAAACCAATATATACGCCTATTTCAGCTCAACGTGGTGACAGATTAAACTAAATAAGCACATCAGAAAAATTATCGTCGGCATTTTCTAAAGCAGTAGTTGAAATTCTAACCCTGATGATGCTGTCATAAGCGAAACCGGTAGGCTATTTATAAAATAATAAATTATAAGTGATATGTTAAAAAGTACAAATGTTTCTTCATTTAAAAATATGAATATTTGGAAGTTTTACCAAGCGCCGACAATGGAAAATTTAGCAATTTAGAAAATTTAAATAAATTTATTTTTATATAAAAGCTAATAGTTTCTAAAATCATTTAGCATAGTACGTGTTAGGTTTACTGTAAGTATTACCGTGACATCAGACAAGAGACAAGGTAGAGCTTCGCAGCGACTAGCTCTAATTGGTACCACCGCCTTACCTATTCCAGTCGTCATAGTCAATGCTTACCGTTATCGTGTACCGGTTCGAAGTATTAGGTAGCCAGTAAATTTACTTTTGCTCGAGACCTAACTTCCCGGCCTGAAGTTGGCAGCGCACCCTTACCACCTCGGTTGTCTCTGGACGACGTGAACTTCTTACCATCAGGAAATCCGTCTGCTTGTTTGCCTTTCAGTATTATAAAAAACATTTTTTACAACAGTTATCCAACGCTATTGTGATAAAAGTAATGTACATAATAATACGTGATGCCAAAACTTTGGACCCCTTTTTACGAAAATTGCGCGGACGCAGGAGCATAAAATTTGGCACATTTATAGTTTATGTGTAGAAAAAGTGCAGAACGCTAATATTTTTCAATAATAATGCTCATAAAGTACATTAAATCA
>NJDD01004231.1:48403-103788 GCA_002245505.1 Calephelis nemesis
ATATCATAAAAAAAAATTGATGATCACGATAAAATATCGGATAGCACATTAAAAAATTTGGAAACAAAGTAAATAGTTGGACTTGAGAAATGAAGATGGCGTACTTATCATCAAGATATTAAAATTTGTTATGGTCGAATTGCGACGACGACCACTAGTAGTATTTATTAATTTCCTGACGACAGAAAAAACAGCATAGTTATTTCTAAGTAATTGTATATGAACTGAGATATTGTTTATCTTCGAATGTTCGAATATAAAGACGTACGTTTTAATAAAATATGCCCTCGTCCCTCAAATTATTATCCTATCCTATTAACATTACAATGCGAAAGTTTGTATGTTTGTTAGTTACTTCTTCACGCAATAACTATTGAACTGATTTCCATGAAATTGCGTACAAACATAGAGGGTAACTTTGATTAGCACATAGAATAGTTTTTATCCCGAAAAAATATTCCTGTAGGACTGTTTACTACGCGAGCAACGTCTACAGCTACGTCAACAGCTAGTCCTTTCATATATCCTTCTGAGTTCGGTCGAACCTGTAGGTACCATATAATACGCCTTATAATAACTATTGAATCCATTTATTTTACGTTCACTTCTTCTTTATCTTTCTGGACTTTATATAATAATTATTTAATTTTGTTTTTCACGTTCGCTACTTATTTGCCCTTCCAGTCTTCTTTTATAACAAGTATTGGGTTTAGTTATTTTTCTAATCTTCTTTTCCTTCCTTGACCACAGTTACAGAGTAGTCGTGATAGTGTCTTTCAAACAGGTATATGAAAATATGAAAAGCTTGGTATCCCGAATACTTTCTGTTGTTGGAGGGCAAACAAGTAGACGCATTTTCTAAAGGCAAGAAAGACATGTCGCATATACAGACACATAAAGTGGAATTGGAATCTAATTATTAAGCCTTTGGAGCAATTACGTTAGTTAGATAGGTACCTACCATATTAACCTATCCTGGAAATCGTCGCACTACAGTACTGTTACACTACTAATAAGCAAATAAAAATAAGAGCAGAGAAAGCCTAGACAGTTGACCCAGCCCATGCAACTCATCTCATCAAGTCAACCACTTCGTAAACATTACCTTCTTTTCCTGTACCTCTCACTTAGACCTTCTAAATCCATATGATGTCATTGAGAGACATTCTTCTATCCATTTTTAATTTTAATAGTCGTTTAAATAAAATCAATTTTATTTTTTACCAATGAATATGTTTAAAAAAATTTGAGAGTTCTTCATAATTCTTGACTTTGACAACTCTTTTTTGTTTATTTGGTAGATAACTTAAATTTTGTTATCTTCACATTGAAGGAAAGAAAATATAATTTTGTTGAGTTTCTCTAACTAAATTTACTTTTAAGTTTAGAAAGAGAAATTGTAAAGTCGGATACAAAAAATCTAAATATTGTGTGAGTTTAATGAAACCCGCAACAGAAAAAGTAGAATTTATGCAAGATGAAAAATAGTAAGACTGAAAGAAATCAACATTTTCGTGACATTGATGACATTAAGCAAAAAATTTGTTAGACGTCAATTGGAAAATTATTAAATTTTTGTAAAAATATCGTAATAATAAACCAGTGTTATTAAAAGTAAGTAAAATGTTTGGTTTAAACTATTTATACTGCCATTTTGCTTTGGAATTAGGTCTTTGTGTACTTAATTCAGAGAAATATTTATGCACTTTTAACCGACTTTAAAAACGGAGGAGGTTACAATTAGGACTCCTATATTTTTTAATGCATGTTAACCATTTCCAAAAATTAGTTTTTCATTTGAAAGTACTTTCGGGTGATCCCAGAAAAGGTGCCTCCAAGTCTGGACCTCGTGGTGGTATCTCAGAAATTCGAGAAAAATAGCTACTTTTTGTTTTGCTTAATGAAATCGAGGTTGGTTTTTTTTGCAGTTGTAGTGCGATAAAATTTTTGAATTTATAGAACAGCAGATCGCGATGTTTCCTGGGGTATCTTTTTTAAATATGCCTATGCCCTTCTGCATAGTCAAATTTTTTTCTAAGTAAAATGCAATGAAATAGGTTCATGCGCCTATGATGTTAAAACGAGATATTCGTGGTACATACAAACATACTCGCTTTCTTATATGTAATATTAGAAATCAGAAAATTAATGGTAGTAAAAATTAGACTCAATATAAAATACATCTCCCATATCTCAGTAGATTGCTGAATTAATATAGCTTCTCTTCTATCCTTTTCGGATAGTAAAAGCGTGAATTTGTTTTAAAGATGTTCTTTGTATAACTTATTTCAATTTCTTCTTCTTTCAGAATAATCGAAAAAATAATCAATATTACAGACCGAGCAACTAAAATGACACTGTTAGCGAAAATAATGATAAATAAAAAGAAATGAAAGATAGTAAGGCTGTTAATGTGACAAAAAGAGATTTAGAAACTGTTTTCAATTTTGAAAACGGTATTTGGTCGAATAAAATACTTGTTAAAGATCCTTCTAGAATAAACGTGGAAAATCGTGATTTTGCCAGTCAATATAACAGCAAACGAAGAGAAGAAATCTGTACATGCAAGGCAAAAAGAAATAAATATTATATTTCTTCTCAAGTTTATAGATCACAAAATAAATACATATACTCAAATGGCCTTGCAGATATAGGAATAGGCAGTGTTAAAGTATTAACAAAAAGACGAGTTACAAAAATTTATCTTTCTGAGAAGGTGAATGTTGGAGTAGGTTCTTCGGAATTGATACCTACTCCTGGTTAGTCCTAGATTTTATAACAACTTTTTGTTTGGATTAGGTGGTCGATGATGAGAAATTTATTCCTGCCAATATAACGTACAACATCATCTGCTTTAAGCAGAATGCTGTACTTTTGGGTTCTACACCATTTGAGCTGCAAAGACTGGTCACAGTTATGGAAGGAGATTGTAAAGAAAGTGGCTTACATTTAAATGCAATGAAAATCAAAATAATGGTGTTTGAAAGAAATGTAGCCAGAACGGATTTAAGAGTTTTAGTTGATGGAGTAGTGTTGTGGCAAGTGAATGAAATTGTATATCTTGGTTGAGCTTTTAGCAGGGATGGAAGGTACATTGCTGATGAAGAAAGGAGAGTGTGTACAGGAAATAGCGTGAATGGAGCGCTGGGTAAGCTATTTCAAAGCGAGGTTTGAAGTCAAAAAGCTAGACTCGCTTTGCATAATGCTGTGCTTATCCCAACGTTATTGTAGAGAAGCGTGAGTTGGGTATGTCAGAAAAAGCATGAAAATAGGATAATTGTGGTCGAAATGAGAGCGGTACGGAAAATCTGTGGTGTAACTCTCTCTGGCCGCATTCGTAAGAGTGAGGTCTAAGAAAGAGTGGAATTGAAAGAAAGCGTTGGTGTTAAAGTGTGAAAGGGCATCCTCCGCTAGTTCGGTAAGTATAAAAAGTAAGTATCTTCACGCCCATATACCCGAAGGGGTAGGCAGAGGCACCCACGACTAGCTGAAGACACTAAGTCCCACTATGTGATAGGTGGCAAGCCTATCGCCAACCGGGCACATACATATACAACCCCGAGTAACATTTTTTTTATTTGGTCACATGGAAAGAATGACAGATGAAAGATTAACATAGCAGATATACAATGCGAGTGTTGATGGATGTAGGTACCCAGGTAAACCAAGGTTTATATTCCACGATCAGATCATTCAGATATTATCCGAGGGTAGTGTCGAGTCTCCGAAACCGGCGTGTTTGTATAAAACGGGTAATGAATGTGAAGGAAACCAGGCAGATTTGTCAGGATCGTGAGGTCTGGCACTTGATACTCTTTGCCTACCCCGTAAGGGACTTGGCGTGAAGATATGTATGTAATATAACGTCTGTTTTAGCAATTGTGTTTCGTTTGAAATATAGATTAGCTGTTGCTTAAAAATATTACATATAGAACATTTGATATCTATAGGAGATGAGTATTTTCTGGCATCAGAATGTAGAATATATTACCTTCTTAATACCTATGAATCGAATTTGAAACAAATTACGTTCGTAAATCGTAACTGGTTATGGTATGGTGCATTGTCGATATTAGCGCACTGTTTCTTCACTGTCTGCGTTTATTGCTTGGTGATAGATAATCTCCATACATTTACCTAGTAGTAATGCACCAGGTACAAAACCATTCTCATTACCTGCATGTATGATAATAATGCGTTAACTTTTGGAAATCGTTTAAACCATTTTTTATTTTTATCAAGCCAAGTCTTGCAAGGAGATATCTGTTATTTTGTCTGCATAAATCTAAGCCCCACATCTTTAAGATGTTTTCTTAATGTATCTGCACATCCTTGGAAACTAATAGCGTCCATTGGTTTAATTTTTAAAGACTTTACAGTAGAAACTTCCTTAAACCTTTAATGAAAGTCGTATACCATATTTCTAATCACACTGTTATCAAAACTGTCCAGTTTTAACCTAAAATTCTTCTTCGACCTTCCTTTCTTGGGTGTGTTAAATGCAGACCTACCACTTTTTTCTTTGTCCTTAATTAAAATTTGCAGAAATCGTCTCGATATGTCGGTCTTGACTTTTATTAAAATATCCAATTTCAGCCTTTTTAAAAACACTAGCTTCTGTTTTTTTTTTGGCAACCATCTAATTCCATTGCCGTAAAACGCAATGCCTTTGTATGTCTAGGTTCTTTCATTCCAGTTCTATCAATCTCTCTGTTCTCGCTTTTATTCTTCATACTTTATCTTTCTTTCTTTCATCATCTTTCTACCTTGTGGGGGGGATACAAACCTTTTACCCGTGTTGGTCCGGGTTCCTTTGCAGAATAGACCATCTGCCTTTCCTTTCTTGCCAGGCAGCTCGTAAAGGCGAGCATAGGCTTATCATCACTAACACCGTGACATCTAACTAGGTGGTAGAGTTTCGCAGCGTTTCGCCCGGATTGGTACCACCGCCTTACCTATTCCTGCCGCCATAACGTCATGACGTGTTCCGGTTCGGAGGGTAAGGTAGCAGTAAACTTACTTTTGCTCGAGGCCTAACATCCTAACCTCAGGTTGGCAACGCACCATTACCATCTTTGGTGTCTCTAGGCGGCGTGAATTTCTTACCATCAGGAAATCCGTCTGCTTGTTTGCCTTCCTATAACATAAAAAAAACATGTGTTTTATTTCACCTGACTGACTTTTTTTATGGTTTTTCCTTTTTTAAAATTTGTATTTATTCCACAATACCTTGAAAATTATGTAAGGTGATTTGACGTATTACAGCTCTATACAATTCTTAATACTGAAATATTGCGTGCTGTCACTTTTGACACTGAGGAGTTTTGGCAGTTAAAACAACGATCACTCATTGGTTTCTTGATCGGTCAAATGCGTAAACACGGAATATACCGAGGCGCATAATTTAAACAGTATATGTGTATTTTGGTTTTCATCGCGTCCAAACATATCTTTCTTTACAATCACCTTCCATAACTGTGACTAGTCTGACTAGTTATAATAAAAATACAAAAATAGTGTTTCCAGCTCAGATGGTAGATAAAAAAACTTGAAGATAAAAATGATCATAGAATAATTCTGTAAATTTAATATGTTAAATCTCAGAAGCTAACAGATTTGTAACAGCTACAATTGATTTAAAAACGAAATCTGTTGGAGTACCCGTTTTATTTTTCGATACCTTAGGTCTTAAAACAAATTCCGTTTACATAATGTTAATAGGAAAAGGTTGCTAGTTGGCTGATGGAGAGTATTAGACCAGGGTCGATAATTTTTAAAACCAAATAAAATAGTAGTATGATGAAACTCATTAGAAAAGGAGGAGAATATGATCAAACTGAAAGGAAAAATAAATTACGGTCGATCCGAGTTCGGGAAGTGGAAGGAACTTTTCGAATCTGCATAGGAATAATAATAATAATTATTATTATAATTGTTTATTTGCCAAAAATGTTGTACTAACAGCTATGAATTAATGATTAATGTGAATGTGATTAAAAAAAATATTGTAATGAATAACGTAATCATAATAAAGTATCTACATTTAATTTTACTATTTACATTTATATTTTTATATAATGAGATTTTCTATGACATAAATGTTTTTAATAAATCAACTTTTTAATTGAAACAAATTGCAGCAATCACATTTTTGAAATGAAATTATTTATGATAATTAAAAAAATTTCGAATTCGAGTTTTTTTCGATTTTTTGCATTTTCTGTGAAGATTTACTATAGTAACATATTTTTTTTTTCACCATCGAAAAGTAGAGATTTCAACGAACAGAAAACATACCAACTTTTTGAAATAAGCTGATATTTTGACGGGTGAGTTTTCGATTGAAAATTAGGGTGTATTTTCGATATTAATTCAAAATAAGGTGAAAAAATAAACATTTTTAATCAAATAAATTACAGCGTATTTAGGACATAAAAAGGTAAGTTTTCACTAAATTTCGTTAAAAAAAAGAAATTTTTGTAAAAGATAAAAACAAAAAACCAAAAACCTGGTTTTTTGAATTTTTCACATAAATTTTGAGGTTATGTGAAAAAAGTGTTAATACAAAAGTTTTAGATCTTTTTATTACTTACAACTTTGCCATTTGACTTTTTTCGATAGGACTTTTAGTTTTGCCGGAAATCAAGATAAACCATTTTTTACCCTTAAACCCCACTTCCCGAACTCGGATCGACCGTAATTTATTTTTCCTATCATTTTGATCATACTCTCCTCCTTTTCTAATGGGTTTCATCCTACTACTATTTTATTTCACTTTTTATTATTTTTAAAGGCTTCTACCCTAGTCTATATTGTTAACATTCCTTTGAAAAGATTTAATGCATAAAAATTAAATAAATAGTCTTGTACCTTTCTAACAGAATGTGACCTCAAATCTCATATATTATTTTGTAAAAACAGTTCAAAAATAAAGTGTTGGTAATATAGATTTCATTTCAGAGAAACAAATGGATTGATTAAAATATTTTAAGCAATACATAGTATGTTGGTTCCACAACAAACTTTGTATGGAAAGTGGTCCATTTTTTTGTATGATTTCATGCTTAAAAGGTTTTATGTTATACTTATTTTTAGCGAAAGCTAAGAGTCGGGATATTGATAACTATCATCAGAAGAAAACATCTTCGAAGTGCGTTGGAGGCGTTACGATATACGCCAATGTATATGTAATAGATAAAAAATTGTCTCCAATAGTTCAAACAAAATCTGGTGCCACAAGTCCAGAACTAATTAATGAAGAAACCAAAAACACCAATTCTGTCAGCTGTACCGTTACTGAACGTGATTCTAGAGTTCAAAATAATATCAATGTGAATCTCGAATCCGAAAATATTAAACAACAAGAGACAATTGTAATATTTAAATTTGATCACAACTCGAGAACACAATCAAACAAAAGTTTAACAAATATAGAACCATTTAATCCCCCAACACATAAAAAATCAACAGAAGCGGTAACGGTTGATAATGAAAAGAAAAATCTTTCATCCGATTCACTAGTGCAGCAAATTTACAATTTGGAAAATAGCAGTTTTGACAAACAAAGCAAAACATCTCTTAATACAATGGAAAACAAGCTGGAGACAGAATATAGAAAAATATTTACCACGAAGCCGAAACTGAGCAGAGTCAATGACGAAAAAACTGTTCCAGATTTAAAAAGTGCTTCTCTGTTGCGGAAAAGATTTGAAGCATTAAGAAAGGGTTTAGGTCGGAAAAGAGACTCCAAGAAAAACTCTATTGTAGTAAAAACTTCAAGCCAAGAAAGTGTTCCTAGTCGAAAAAATGTCTCAATTATATCCGATCCACCGTCTTTGGAAGCGCGATCGTTTTCTAATACGAAACTGTTTAGTCCTAAAATATCGTGCGCCGAAGTTCGTGATACAGCAGAAAGTGTTACAAATGTCAACACGGCAATGAAACAGGGCATAATAAGACATAACATGCCATCAGATATTTTAGAAAGTGAATATCAGGGTGTTAAAGGAATGTTTAAATTGTGGGGTAGAAAGTTTGATTTGGATGAAGACGAAGGTGATAAAGTTGCTCACCCTAATCATGAAATTGCTCGAAGCGTAGATAACAATGAAAAACTTTTAGAGGGAAAGAAAAACATATGCAAGAACAAAAAAGAAGGGAACATGTTTTCATTTTTCAAAAAGAAACAAAAAAGTAAAGAACGAGACAAACTGAGTAATCCATATAAATCAGGAAAAGGTGTCACTGCTGGCCGGTATGAAGTTGGTGATGGTATTACAATGAAAATAGGATTAGGCAAAGAATGTAATTTGAAAAACTTCTTCCCACCTGTAACACATTTCAATGAAGATTACAGCACTATTTTAAGAGAAACATGGTTAAGGAGGTTTTTATCTAGCCAGACAGACTTAAAAAATAGTGCCCATGTTCGATGGAACAATAAAATGTATACTACAAGCAGCAGTACAGTTTATGAACTTATGGACTGTTTGTACAAAAATAATGCAGTTGTAATTAGATCTAGAAGTGACATGGACACTGAAATTTCTTCTATTTATAATAATCCTAGACCCAAAGTTAATTTTATGAAACAGGATGTAAAAGCTTTTATGATACCTAATACTATATTAGACTTTGAAAATCTGAATAAAAAATCTACAATTATTAAGAAGGATAGGAACAGTAAGAGTCAAAATAAAAGCATAAAAGTTAAATTTTCTAACCAGAAATTGTTTGTAGAGAAATCAGAAGCATTCTCCCAGAACATTGAAATTGTTTTACACTCAAATAATTTTGTAAGAACACGAGGAAAAAGAAGTTCTAAGTATATATTTATAAATATTCCCGAAGGGTATTTTTCGGATTCTGTTAGCGAAAATTTCAACATTATTCATTCAAGCAACGAAAAAGTTTACAAAGTAATCGAATATGAAGCACCTTATTCAATTCGTAATTTAAACAAAAAGAAAGAACGACATTTGGACACTGGTGATCATACTCCTATATCTAATGACATAAGTGTAACAGTTAGCATAACAGTTGATGAAAATAACAAATCTAGAGTATTAGAGACGACCATACAAAAACCATCGCTCCACAGAGATGTCGTTATTCAAGGAAGTGACGTTTTGATACCCAAAAGATGTGATGTGATTGGAATTGGAATTATAACACAAAAAGATATAAGAGGAATAAAAAAACCAATGTAAGTATTACCACTAAAATTTACGTGCCACCTACACTTTTCATTCAGTTAAAAATATTTCTGCAACTATTCGACCGCTTGTTTAAATACTGCACAGTTTTAGTTTATCTTGAAATGTTTAGCTGGACTTGCACATTTTAAATATTGACTAGAACAATCCATATCAAAGTAAATGTTTCAGTATTTTATCCGTGATGTGCGAACGACTAAACAGAAGAAAATTTGAACTTTCTCTAGAATTTTAGATTATGTCAGCAATATTTTAATAGATCTTTTATCTATACCTATACCATACTTTTTTTAAGAAATTTGTTTTAATATGAATTAATAAACTAAGATTCAATTTCCCACAATTTCAGACTGAAAATTCAAGAGTATCTTAGTGATGAAGAATCTGATTCCATTTTAATTCCTCAAAAGAAATGTGAGTTGGCAGAAAGTTACTTACAGGATTACTATAAAACTTGTACTCCATTCGGGATTGATTTATATTCCTCTTATGCCAGTGATTCTCAAATACGAGTATCTTCAAACAATAATTCATCAAATAGTCTTAACAAACAGGGAGATGGGTCTAAATCTTGTCCAAATATATGTGATGATTATCAAGCATCCACAATAGTATCATCGTGTGAAACGTCTTCGTGTAGTCAATGTAGAGGGTTTTCTCGCGAGGAAGACAAAATACCAGATGACGGAAAATTTTCAAAATACGTAAATAAATTAATAAGAAGGCCTTGTGAGTCTCCATTGAAAAATGACGGTAAACGAGTGCAACCAAAGGATTCATTAGAAGTATTTAGGAAACGAAAATTGTACGCTGACAGTAATAAATCTAACTGGCGTTATGAACAAGAGACCACCAATCCTTCTGAACCATATTCAGTGCCCAGCATAGAAGATAAGTGCGCGCAAAACTCCGCTGATGTCGGCCCAATAACCATAAAGCCATGTTGCAAGCGAACGGAGCCAAAAAAACGATATTGTCAGAAGCGGGTCTTATTACAAGACTGTGACACTATGAACAACATTTTAACGGAAGCACTGTCAAATAAGTGTATAGAGGGTATTCTTTCACTTAAAAAATCAACGGCTTGTGATATTTGTAAAAATAAAGGGTCAAAATGTCCAACGCATATCAGGGTAATTCCAAAACCAATATGCGAAATTCCTCAACCACCGTGTAAGGATTCTTGCATAGCTACAAGAAACCCAGCATGCAATAAAAAGAACTCCTCATCGTGTAATGTACAAATTCCACCATCTTGTCCAGCTGGGCCACAGAATCCTTGTCACGACCCATGTCCGCCAAAACCACCACCTTGTCAAATAGTACCTCCTTGTATGTTAAAAAGTTCATGTGTATCTCTTTCTCCTAAAATCTCTTCGTCTCCTCCCAAATTACCACCCTGTCCTCCTGAACCTCCTAAACCCCCTCCCTGTACCCCTAAATCTCCTCCCTGTCCTCCTAAATCTCCCCCCTGTCCTCCTAAATCTCCTCTCTGTCCTCCTAAATCTCCTTCTTGTCCTCCTGAACCTCCTCCCTGTCCTTCTAAATCTGTAAAAAGCCCATGTGAGTCTCCACCTCCTTGCCACGACCATACTTTACCTGTTTGTAGTCCAAGCTCCAAATGTCCATCCAAAAGTTGTAATCCTAAGCCTACACCACCACGAGTGCATACTCCTCCTATCAGTAACAAGATATCTTCTTGTTCATCGGCTCGCAAGCAACGCTATTCAGTATCATGTGGTTCGCATCATGAATCACCAAAATCTAGTTCTCCTCCTTGTCGATGTTCTGCACAGTCTTCTCCACCTTGTCCAAGTTCTCAAAGAAATTCGTCATTAATCAAGACCAATAATCAAAGTCCTTTCGGTATATTTCCTTCTGCAAAGAAAACGTCAAGCACCACTCTACACAAAAGACCACGTCACCAACAAACGTCTTGCACTAACCTTGCTGCCAAATCACCGTGTTCGTGTTCCTTCGACACATGTCCAAATTCTTCAAGACCAAAGTCATGTACAAGTCTTCCCAAAAAAGCTAATTCTAAGGAAACATGTACTTCGAAAAACCCCGTATGTTGTAAATCGCCAACGATTAGTCAAAAAGCATCAGGAATGAGTTTTACAATGGCACCAGAACCATGTCATAGAAGCAACAGTGTCACAGGTGCATTCAAACGTTTTATTCACAAAGTTGCAAGTAATTTAAGTGCTTCCGGACATGAGTGTAAGCCTAATCGTCCATGTACACTCCAACCTGAACCAGTATGTTCTAAAAATAATTCCAACAATCCACCTAAACTTACTGGCTTACACCTTAAAAAGATGCCTTTACATAAAAAGAGTGACTGCAGTGATGCTTCAAATCATCATGAATTAATTAGATTAAATTCAAGGGAGGAACTTCTTATTAAAATACGGCAAAGTTCTCCAAGTACCGATGAGATACGAGAAAATTGTAATATTAAAGTTCAAGATGAAGATGGCAGGACTCTTTACGAACGCAAAGACTACAGAAAACACAGGCCTTATGAAGTCAGGGGCATCTATAGAGATTCTTATGTAAACAGAGTTTCTACAGCAAACATAGCCAGTGAAGAAAATTCAGAAAGTAAAAACGAAGAAATTAAACCAGACAAAAACAACAGCAATTCGTGTAGCGTAATTGAAATAAATTTAACATTAAAATTTAAAGAAAAGCATAAAAGTAAGGAGTTTGGTGTAAATAATTGTGGAAACAGTCTACCGGAAGAAGATTGTGTAAATTGCGGCATTCGAACGCCCAAAGAAGTATTTTTGGTTCAAGATAAAAGTGGATCAAACACTAAAAACGACATAAAAGATTTAAACATTAAAATTACAATAAAGAATTACAAGCAAATGGATACACCAGTTTTAAATGAAAATTTAAAAGAACATTTAGGAAATGATGAATTTTCGCAAAAAATATCAAACAAATTTAAAACTGTTTCAACTGGTTATAGCGAAATATTATTAAACCAACAAGCGTATTCAATGCAAACAAGATTCAATTCGAACAAGCCACAAGACAAGTCAAATAGTGAACACATGTTTGGTCCTAATTCAGTTCATATGATGAACTTAGAAAATACTGTACTACCTCATTTATCTGCTACATCAATGAGATGTAATGAACATTTAGATACAAAAAAAGAGAAAATTAAATTATCAATGTCTCTTATTACTGTTAATAGTAAAATAAGTCAAAATGCAGATGAAAAGTTAGTTGGGAATTCAATTCAATTCATTGATTCAACTAGTAATGAACCAAAAAAAAATAACAAAGGAAATAGAACTATTGAGGAGAGAGCCCCAGATGTTAAAATAGAAAATGAATACGGAGACACTGAAGCAGTATATTCAGATCAATATATAACAACTAATCCAAACACGTTTAAAGAAAAGAAAGAAAAATTACAAAATAAATTTGAAACTGAAAATAAACCAGAAGGCAAGAAAGAGAAACTGAAAGAAATGTTACGTGACATTTTTACTTCGGACAGTAATGAAACAATTGTAAGTAATCAATTAGTCGACGAAGTGACTTACGCTTCCTTAAAGCCTAACTTTTTTAGAGATGAAGAAAGCATGCATAATTATTGTCACATTGAAACTTCAGCATCTGAAAAAGATTCAGATGAAACCAAGACAGACACAGAATATCATATCTACCCAACAGAGGAAGAAGACAATGACACCAGTGAAAGAAGTAATCCAAACGTGAACAAACACGTTGGTTGTTTATGTAGTCACGTGGCAGCTAAATTGAATATAAATCCAAACGGAAAAGGAGGTTGTTGCTGTAGAGTAAAACAGAGACGTGATAAAGAAACATATTGTGATTTTAGAGAAGAATACCATTTAAACTACAATACTCATTACGTAAATGTAGAAACTCAAAGTTCTAAAATTGATAAATTAAAGTCCATCACAATGGCAAAAATGTCAACCATTATAACAGTTGAGAAATTGGTAAGCGATCAAGGTAATAATTCTTCTAAGGACAGATGTACTCTTAATAAAAAAAGTCACAAATGTACTCTAAATAATATGGTTCCCTATGCACCTGATGACAAAACATCTCACTTAAATGGCAAAATAAAAAACATCTTTAAACCAGAAGATATTTTACAATTGGATGAAACAAAGAAAGCAGTATTGGAAATTTATGCGAAACATACTGTTTCTGGAAGAAGGCAACACGTAGTAGCTAGACTTCCAAAATTTGTAGCAAATACAGAAAGGGAAATGTGCAGTTACGAGGATGTATTTTCAAATTACAGAAGAATCAAAAATGGTAAGACAAATCAAGAATGTTTATCAATCGGGCTATGATATTTTTGTTAGTTACTTTTGTTGTTTAAAACGTGTTTTCAGTGTTTTTTAAAATTTTACAAACTTGTTTGTGTATAATTATATTTTTAAAGAATTAAGCTTGCAATCTTATTTGATGTTCATAAAATAATATCTGATATACACGTACTTATATTACGAAAATAGCCGACCCCGTTAACATCGTTCACGTGGAACTCAGTACTGTCTGCCAATGCATGTGAAAATTTATGTGTATATGTAAGATTATCTGTTTCCGTATTTTCCGGATTGTAAGATGTATGGTAACTTTAAACAAAGTGATAATGATAAATGTCTTTAATTTCTAAACTACGAAACTTATGACTTCCAAAGTTGAGACTATAATCTATGGTCTAATTTACATCTTGACTGTTACCCCTTTCCCTTGGGAATCGCTTTAGTGAGCGGAATAAAAAGTAGTTTCCAACCAACCTACCTCTATATATAAAGAACCAGCAAGCAACCAGACGGCAGTGTCACATGAGAAAGCGGTAGGTAATAGTTTGTATTTAAAAAAAACTAGGAATCTCATAATAGATTAGTATATAAACAGTGCACACCTACCTTTACTTTTTTGGGGTTTACCTTTAGGCTCTGATCCACTTATAGTCTCGTCTGAAAATTGAGATTAAGTATTATCTATACATATGTAGGGGGGTGTGCGTAAGTATAATATATTTACTTACGGTAAGGTCCAGGTAAGATTAACTTCAAACACCCACTCACTACTTTAAATGTATGTATTTGGTTCACACCAAGCAATAAGCACTCGTAACAATTATATCGAGTTTACGGCTTAGCGACAAGCGACAAGCGTCCCGCGTCAGGTGTTGAACTCGACTGCTGAATGGAAGGCAGCTGGCACGGGCGCACGGTCAAAGGAAACAATGGGACCGGTCAGTAACTCGTTTTCAAGTCTTGGTTGCCGTTGCTTCACGACAGCTTGCCGTCCGTCATTTCTATGTATCAATTTAATATAATAACAATATATATGTATTTTTATTGCTAACAATTATCTCATATGTACTTATTAACAGCACAACGGAATTTATTTTTAAATATAAATATATATGCTTAACATACTAATAATAATTATAATAGTAATAGTAGTGCTATACATATAATAAATCTGTAGAAGGGTCAATTCTGTACATTGAAAATATTCAAAAAATAAATAGCATGGGGTGTTACTGGATCGATACCAAACCCAAATATGTGATTAAAAAAATGTTTGTCTGTCTGTCTGTATGTTTAGCCATCACGTGAAAACTAACGGTTCGATTTCGATAAAACTTGGTATAATTATTATCCTGGGCATAAAATGGGATACTTTTTATCCTGGAAAAATAGGTTAAAAAAATCTTAATTTTTTAGTTTTATCACGCGAAGACCGACATCCGCGCGGACGGAAGCTAGTTACTAAATAGACCTATAATATTATTTGGCTATCGATAGGACTCTATGGCTACCCCGAAGAGTGTAACTTGGTGTGAAGATGTGTGACCTGCAAGTTCAAATGTTGCTTTACGTTTGGACTTTAGTCTGTCTTAAGTTTGTTATTTGCTAAAAAGATTTTTAAAGCTGGCTTTTATGCTTCTTATAACATTAGCGCTTGCAGTTGTCTTTGGATCTCGGCGAGAGCGGGGCGGGCGCGGGCGAGGCGAGCGCCAGTCTTTTTTCGACCAAAAAAAGTGATATCGTGAGTTTTATGCATAAAGTGATCGGTTATTCTATTTGAAATGTAAGAGTAAAACTCCCAGGTCTCAATCTCTAATAGTTATTATATAAATACAATTTAAAGATCACTTGACCTTTGGCATAAAATATTGAAAAATGTTATTTTAAAAAAAGTACATAATGCATAGCAAATTACAACAATAACAGGAGGATAGAGTCATCTTTAACGCATATTATTCCGGTATATTTTATAAAAAAACAATATTAGTTGCGATATTAACAACGGATTTTGCGATTTTATATTTTATTATTTTATTTTATTTCTAGGCTGAAGTAGAATGTCTGACTAATCCAGGAAGGTTCTTTTAGCTTAGGAGCATCCCTCATAAAAATCTCAGGTTCTAAATCTGCGGAAGTTTCGAGTAATGTCCGAGGTCAAAATTCAAAAATTAGGGTTGTCATAAAGGTTACTTCAAAGGTTACGACAGATGATTATTTTTTTATGATATTATACTTCCAGCGGTGAACAAAATAGTATTTTTAAAGTAAAATTATATCAAAACAAATGAAAAATGCGGAAGATGAGTGTCCAGAACCTACCACAATATGGTGTAACAATATTTTAAACTCAAACAAATTAACAGTTATTTCTATTTGTAACAAACTTTGTAAATTAATTATTACTCAATTTTATGTTACGATTTTATCACATCTTTTTGAATTACCTAGCCAAGCCAGATATGAGAATAAAAAGCAAAACAAAGTTTCCGATGATACCGTTTATACTTTAAACTACTACCGTATCCTAACTTAACCATCCAGCATAAGAAGGAGCAAAAAAATTCATCGAGAACCAAGCTTTCTGTTATCTTATTAAGTATATAGAACACAGTAATAGAGGCATTTTTGAAATTAGAGTACTTTAGTAGTTGTTTAATAATAATACAGTTATGGTTTTAATCAAATCTCCAAATAAAAATACTACCTATTTTGTAAAATAAAGAATCATATCAATGATGAGATAAGGGCTAAGCACCTATGAAATTATTCTCAGCACATATACAAATCCATCTATTTATCACTAACTAGCCGAACTGAGAAACTTTGCACCCAATGCATTCCTTTCCTGTTTTTTGAAGGTAGAATTGGTGTAAATAGATGTATGTATTTGTACAAAAATGTTTTTCTACATTCCGGTTCAAGTTATTGGTTCACTTTATACCGAGTATCGTTATGTCTGTAATATTTGAACGACAAAAATTATGACTTGGAAAACTTTACGGAATAAGTAAATCAAATATTACAAATCGAAAAACAAAGAAGAAACTAAATCGGAGTAAGCTTTAATGAATTATTACCCAATTTACATTTCGAAAACCCTCACTAAAGAGAGTGAAGAGGGTTAAAAGACAGACGGACAAAAAAATCAAACAATGTGTTTTGCTGTCCCTTTTTAGTTAAAAATTTCATGAACTTTAGATTATTTCCTTATAACCATTCCGCCAGTATGGTCAACGTTTTAGTTGCTTCCCAAATATTTTTAGTTTTGTAATTAATAAGAAGAAATGACGATGAAGCATTGCAAACAGAAAAAAAATAATCGAAATTGATAAAATTGGGCAGATTATTTAAGTGAGTCAATAATTATTAATTAATAAATAATTATTTATACAAAATTATCACAGAAAACTACGATGAAATCGATCCATCTGTTAAAAGTTATGACGCCACAGACGGACACATACAGATTACAGACACGAAGATTGCACCCCTCTTTTTCCGTCAGGGGTTTTATTTAGCTGTGACCCTAAAATGTTGCACGCAGTTATTAAAAAGACCAAATAGTCTTTTCGCTCTTACTATTGCTATTTCAAAAACTTCAATTCCATTTTCTAAATAGCCCTTGAACTATGCTGAAGATGTACCTCTAACAATGTATTTCTCAAGTTTTGTTTACTTCATTTGATGTGATTCAAAATCAAACGCTTTCCTCATATTTTTAAATACAGAAAGAAAATACTTTTTAAATATTTAGACATTACCACTTTTTTAAAATCAATCAAAACATGCCTTTTTCTATAAAGTAAAATGAAGTACGAATCTGTAAACTATTATACTCTCTAGAATTACTCTATAGAATATTATATTACTCTATAGAATTAAATTATCAGGTAAGATCAGGGCGACATCTAGTCAAACATAATTTAACACGGGAAGAATGTTAAAAAAGTTTATAAGGCTAAAGGTCAAATTTTCTGGCAGCCCTTAAGTTAATTTTCTCAAAACTTCCATGCAGTGAGAACCTGAGAATTTTATGAGGGATGCTCCTAAGCTAAAAGAACCTTCCTGTATTAGTCAGATATTCTACTTCAGCCTAAAAGTAAAATAAAAAAATGAAATATAAAATCGCAAAATCCGTTGTTAATATCGTAAATAATAACGTTTTTTTATAAAGATAAAGATGACTCTATCCTCCTGTTATTGTTGTAAATTGCTATGCATTATGTACTTTTTTTAAAATAACATTTATCAATATTTTATGCCAAAGGTCAAGTGATCTTCAAATTGTATTTCTAAAAAAACCATTAGAGATTGAGACCTGGGAGTTTTACTCTTACATTTCAAATAGAATAGCCGATCACTTTATGCATAAAACTCACGATGTCACTTTTTTTGGTCGAAAAAAAAACATAGTGGCTAGCTATGCCCGATCTCGATGTCAGCGGCCAGATCGCTCCGCTGACATACAGTTCACTTCAATAAGAATCTATGTGTTAGGTCGCGCCGCTCTCGCCGCCGCCCCGCAATCGATGAGATCCAGTTTGAGGCCTTATAGTCTGCGCATTACATTTTAACTTATAGACGGAATCTCGAAAAAATATAAAAGTACGCCCTAAGTCGTTTAACCGCCTTTCCTAGTCCTGTCGCCCTAACGTCATTACGTGTTCCAGTGAATTTCTTACCATTAGGAAATCCGTCTGCTTGTTTGTCTTTCTATAACACAAAGAACAACAATGTGCAATTTGATAATACCCAAAATATATTAACATATTGATGGTGGTTCTGCTAAGTACTAACTAAATTTATTTTAGGTGTATTATATTTTTCTAATAAAACAACAGTAATAGAACATTTTCGACATTAGTTCGGAAATATAATAGTAGAAATGTTGGGTACAAACTAATCTGACAACACTAATGGGTATTTTGTCTCTTTCCATTGCTATCGTTGAAATAAGATAGCGATATCCAATATTAGTTAAGTATGCTGCAGAATTACCACAATTGCATAAAACATGTGACATTATTCCCGAAACCAAAATTAGCACAAAAACACACGTGCAGTGGTGAAAGTAATTTGTAATGTAGGTATGTGACTGTGTAATATTTATCATTGACGTTTGATAAAAAACAATTTGTTTTTTCATTCTTTTTAAATTTTAACTCACGTCCGTGAGGAAAATCTTAATAGGTACTGCAGGACAGAAGATGCAGCATAGCTTGAGGTTGTAGCCTTTTCTAAGTGGATAAATTAGTCAAAAATATTTGGTGTGGTTAGGTACTTAATGTCAAAAGTGTATTTTTTATAGGCGGGTCTTACATACGCCGTAGAAAATGCATACGTATGCATTACACTCTCGATCGTCTTATTGTTATTATCAGCGCCACCTAATAAGCCACCTAAATAAAAACTTGACACATCTGTAATAATGGATTTCCGCAAAGTAGCTCCTAATTTTATATAAATATTAATTAATATACCATTGTAAGGTTTACCTTTTATTATATATAATATAGTATATAGATAATGCTAGGGCTGTTATTTAAACAGCCCTAACATTATCTATATTGTCAACTCTTATCATAACAAGAACCGTATGCTTGTTTCGTAGACTTTTCTCATAGAAAATGGAAAAGGTGACTGACACATTTGCCTCGACGCCGACGAAACGACAATACACGTTTCGTCAAAGTTTTGCATGCTATTAGGTATAATTACATTGGTACTCGATAATTTTTTTGAAATTTCCACCACTATAAAAGAAAAGTAGAAAATTTACATAAAACTAGCCGACCAAAAAAACTTCGCATTGCTTGACATTGACATGTGGTAGCTCTGATAGTAGTGCCAGTCTGCCAGATCTATTGTAAAACATTTCGAATTCAACGACTACTAACATGACATCCATATGCACACATACACATATATTTATAAAGATATGCCATTGCACTAGTCAAACTGATACTATCGATGGCGACGGCTGTCTCTCCGAGCACGCACTCAATCATAATAAAGTTTTATCAGAAGTGGGACAAGAAGAGTTTCGTTATTTCCCTAGGCACTACTGGTACTGTCAAGATTATTTTTTCTTTTCCTTATCACTACTACTCTTATTGGCTGATTAGACTCATATATCTAAATTGCATGTGGATAACTATATTACTAAAGACATTACCAGAAGTGCCATGCAGTAGTACCTAGGAGAACAAATTAACAGTTTTCTGTTGTGTCTTTTCTGTTTTCAACACAAACATCGTAAATATAAGAAAAAAAACAATGATAACGTTTGAATACGTTTACTTGATCTCAATATACAGATAAGTACGGTTTTTACACTATAAAGTACAATACAACATAGCACTAGCAAACAACCTAGTGGTCATTCTACTAACTGAATAAAAGCTATGTAAAGTTAACAAAGTGAAATATCGTATTTTCTATGAATTTATTATCAGCCAATAAATTCAATATTTTTTTTCCCTTAAATATGGTTCTAAATAAATATCAGCAATATTGCCACACAATAAAAAAAGATTCAGGTCTGAAAGATGATGTATGGAGCAGGTGTTTTCGCTCTCCAAAACCGTGAAGCTACGGGTCAAAGGATTTTCCGTGTTTTTCTAAATGTCGGAAAAGCGTATGATGGTATTGCAGGTAATGGTAAAGAGGCTTAAATTTGAATGCAAATGAAACCAAAATAATGGTGTTTGAAAGAGACGTAGCCGGAAAGGATGATATAGTTTTAATCGACGAGTAAGTGAATGAAATTGTATACCTTGATATAGCTATATCGAAACAAGAGTTGGGTATGTCAAAAAAGCAAGAAAGTAAGATAAACGCGGTCGAAATGAGAACACTATATAAAATATGTGGTGTTACGCTAGCTGAACCCATTCACAAAGGTGATATCCGAAAAAGAGTGGAATTAAAAGAAAGTGTTGGTTTAAAAATGAGAAAGATTCGGCCATGTAGAAAAAAATACCAATGAAATATTGGCATAACAGATATACAGTGCGAGCGTGGGTGGATGCAAGTACCCGGGGAGGCCTAGGTTGACATTTTACGAAAAACCACTCAGGTTTTATGTGAGGGTGATGCCAAGAATCTTCGAGACCGTTTTGTTGGTATGAAAAGTGTATTGAATGTAGAGGATCGATGATAGATCGTAAAATTTGACATTCGGTACTCTCTGACGGCCGCTAGGCGCATAAAGATATGTATGTATGTACAATAAAATTGAAGAATAATAATGATGACTAATTTTTATGTTTTTAAGTAAGCAATATTTCTAATGGTGATTATTATTTTTCGACAATAAGTTAAATAATGGTTGAGTATAATTATAATGACGGAATTTCACTAAGTGTTGACGATGGAAAATAAAAACGTATAAACGATAGAAGTCAGTTAGTAGAACATTCACCTAGGAGGAATACAAAACGCTGTACATTACATATTAAACAACAATTTATGTTATATTGTTTGAAAGTTTAAACAATTTCAGTGGTAACATTTTTTAATTGTTTTTAAGTTCATTTGATTTTAGTTACATGGTAATGTTAATGCCTAATTAAAAAAAATTTGTACCATTATTTTTTCGTTTCATATTCTATAAAAAATACTCAGAATAATCAATATGTCAATCATTATCATACTAATATTATAAAGAGGAAAACTTTGTTTGTTTGGTTGTTATAAACAGGCTCAAAAACTACTGGACCGATTTTAAAAATTCTTTCACCATTCGAAAGCTACATTATCCACGAGTGACATAGGCTTTGTTACATCCAAATTGGTATAGTAGAAGCCAAGTTACGCAGGCGAAGCTGCGTGAAACTGCTAGTGTTAAATAATTACTTATTTGACATAATGATAAAAAAATACTTTTTTCTCTTTACTTTAATATCAATAATCCAAAATAATAAAATATTACCACTGAAATATCAATCTTCTATCAAATCTAAGCTTGGGCTCCAAAATATGATTACACACGGACCCCCAACGTTTGAACAGTTAAATACGATTTGTCTATCAAAATAAATTGCTGGGCAGGCCTAGGGTTAAAAATAATTAGCTGCATAATGTATTGACTAAGCAAGAAAAAATTAGGCAAATTTCATACATATCCGCTGGTCTTCAAAAGGTGTACGTTTAGGCCTTTCCAATTCTTTATTTTGAGCGTTTTTTTTATATATAAAAGCATCTAAATGCATCAAAATGCATAGGTTTAAGATACATTATACACGTGGCCACGAAAACTTGCGGTAGGTTAAGGAAACGGTACCGTTTTTAAGACAATGTATTATACACTTGCAAATTAGTTGTTAATAGAGAATTGTTCATTTCTATTTATTCAATTTTAGGTAATTATCAAAAATCACAGCGAAATTAAAAATGATGAATATTATTTGTATTTGTTGTTGTTGTTGAATCTGCACTTATTACGTAGGGTTTCACGCATACTTCACTATTATTGAACTGATGCTTTATAATTAGGTACAAAACGTACGTTTATCGTAAATAACACTTAAACCTGCAGGTACCATGTTTTTAGAAAAATACCGCTCTTCTACGGCATTTATCTTGTACCTAATAGCATTCGACGAATGTCCAAACAATTCCTTTTTTTGGCACTCAGACTTATCTGACGAGCAATCTAATATGTTTTAATTGTAATGATACATCTTTTAAAAATGCTATATAATTTTATATTTAGCGATAGCTGCCGGATATACTACATATTTATTATGTAAGAGATTATCTTAACCGTATCGTTTAAATTCGTGTCCACGCCGTATAAGTAAATTCTTGAACTTCCAACACATTGTTACTTATTGTTATCTGTACGTAAATTTTCTCTTTTTAATAAGAATTATAAAGGTCTAAGCATAGTGTGCATTTTTTGCGGCGTAGTCGACGTGCGTTTCACAATAATTGTGTGATAGCTTCGCGATCAGATTGCGTGAAACTTGCGCTGATTACGCCCCAAACATTGTCGTGTTGTCGTGTGCCTATCCTCTTATAACTAAGAGACAATTTTTTTCAAGAAAAATGTTTCTCTTGTATTTTTTTCTTTTTTAAATTCAAGATTTTTTTGTTACGTATATTGATGGAAGGTCACAATAAATAATAGTATCCGCACACTATACTAACGTAACTGTAATATTTATTTAAAATAAGTTTTTTGAAAAAAACCTAAAAAAATGGATTAGCATTCGCTTAAATTTGAGTTAGTTATTTTACAAATTATGTGGTAAGTCGATATTGGTTGTAGTTCTTTAGGCACAAACTAGACTGAACTAAAATCGAATTTCTATCATATTTGTTATTACTGCGGTGTCATGTTAAAATAACAAAACTATCTAAATCCTGACAGTCTAAAATGTTATCGCTTTACATCATTTTCAAAACAAAAACCCTCAAAATAGAGACTTCAATTTTAGTTCAGTTTGTGTTTGAGCGTCCCTTTATTTTTAATTTTTATTTTATTAAAAACCACAAAAAGGCCCCATTCTGTAAGTTATACAGTAGGTATTAATAAGGTAATTAAGGTACGTAGTGAGAATACGTAAAAATAATATAAATACTTAAAGCTAAACAGTTCCGTATTTTATTTTGAAGATCTGTTTTTCAAAGGTGGGGCATTAATTTTAAACAGCTTATGTATTCTAATACTAAACTCTAAAGGGAGTTTATCAAAATGTTTCTCGGTATACACTTTTTTCTCAGCATTAAAAATACTGTAATTTAAATACTTTTAATTACAGTATTTTTGTGTACAGTATTTACAGCAGTTTACATATCGTCGCTTATATTACAACACCGTGAATATACATTTTTTACGTTACGCTTTTTTTTAATTTACCGTATAAAGAACCGAAACAAATTCTACGTCGTTTCGACCAATAACATCATAATAAAGCGGCTAATAAGAGGCTGTAATTTCAAAAATTGTATTACCGCCAATATTATCATTAGTCGATTTTTGACATAAACACCGTGAATTTGCACAAACGTAAAGTCGCGAAAATGCATATTCGCGGTGTTGTAATATAAGCGACGATATATGATATTAAAAAAGTTTCTCATAAAATAATTATTATCCTTTTATTGTATATTCGCATTATAACAAAACATCTACTTTAAAAACACAGTACGATTGGTGAGCTTATCTCCAGTAAGAGATTTCCAACTGTTCATCAGTAAAAAGGAGACACTAGTAACAATTTTAAATACTTGAAGTACTATAGGCATGTTTATGTAAAAATCTTCAGAGCCTTTACTATGAGCTGCTTGTAAATTAAAAATCGATAATTTACGTATCGAAATCTATTGCTCTTTTGGTCAGAAAATTTAGTTCCCTCAGTTACCAGTAGAGGCGCTTTTAAAGATTTTATACAAATAATTTACGAAGACGCTTGCGACTCGCAAACAAGTTGCGAGTAAACCAATAGTAAGGGCTCTGAATATCTCAAGTATTAGACACATTATAAGCACGTTTATTACAAAAATACTTCAGATATCAAAAAATCTGCGAGACAAGTTATTATTACTTATACGTCAGGAGTAGGTAAAGATATTACGACTGGTGTTAAAATCATTAGATACTCATCTATCAAAAACTTTAACACTTAAGCCAATCGCTAACTTTTTACGACATAAAAAGTATTTAAAAAAATACAAGTATTATTTCAAAATTGGGTAAACAATGGAATTCCAACAAGTGCCGACGATGAAGACTATAAATTCCAAAGGTCATTAGATATTTCAACCATTTTTAATACCTGCAATAGGTAGGTTAGTTAAAAAAACTAATACCAGCTGGTTAACTTAAAATACTTCAGATATAGCTAATAACTCCTACACATTTAAAATTAATGGTGGACCTAAGTGGATCAAGAGATTATAAAAAAATAGGGTTTTCCATCAGATATTCGAAAAGTAAAGCTTGTTGATCAGAAAAAATTATAATTAGGAGATTCTATCCGATACTGATTAAAGAAATATATAATTATGCAAAAACAGATCTAGCTTTTCAGTCTTTTCATTTTTCTAAGGGTGGATTTATATTTTAAATGTTGGTTACGATAGCTTAAAAATAATATTGCATCAGACACATAGTATTTTGTAAAACAGTACAATTGAGTTTGTAATTAAAAATATAGTATGTCCTCCACATATTATACATCGAGAATGAAAAATATATAAAATAGATCGTGTGGTCTAATGAAACTTGATCTATAACAATAGACGCCGCCATATTGGGCTAGGCTGTTCTGACGTCATCGTCACGCGACATGCGACACACAGACCAAAAAATTTGAGACGATGTAATAAAAGTTTCACTTTAAAATATTGTTGTTATATTTTTTCTTAATAAAGGAAGCTAAGAATTGCAACTCAAACAGACTCATCTTCATGTAATATAAAAAAAATGATTTAACTAATGGCACTTTAATTGATGAAAAAAAATTTTTAGCCTTGAGATTAATACTTGCAACGTAGACAAGTCCTATTCATTTTATTGTTTACTTCAAAAAACAAATATTTTACAGCTTTAAAAAAAATATAAAATCAGTTCATACAAACGAACATGTTTCATCATTTTCATTAAATTAAAAAAAGTTACAAAGTTCGCATTTTTGTCAAATACATGTGCAGACGTAAATAAAACATCTCACAAATTAAAAACAAACGATAGTCATGCAACAGTACGACAAGTACTGTTGCATGACCGTTGTTTAAAGTAATAAATTTATGTACTAATAAGTAGAGCAAAAGTATTAACAAAATTAAAATGTCCCTTAAAAATGAAGACATTTATTTTATTAACAATTGTTTTCTACAAAAATATCAAATATGAATACAGACAAAGTTGAAAAAACATGGCAATTTTCAACTTTTTATATTATTATAAAACAAATTATTTATCGTCTTATCTATAAAAAAATGTGTTTTTTAAATTACTACATATTTGACTACTACTATTAATGCAGAAAGCATGTTTTATTTTAATATAAAAAGAGAATGAAACAAAAAAACTTCACTTAAACAAATGTGTTGTTGGTGGTAATTCTGCTACGCACTGACTAAATTTATTTTAGGTGTTTGCTTTTTTTTTCAATGAAAGAAAATCTAAAGTGATGAAGCCAGTTTAGAAATGTCAAATTAGTAAAGATATGTAAAGATTTTAATTAACGTATTCCGAGGTATACGAGTAGATAAAAAGTCTGTAGAAATGTCACGTGTACACCACTCTGAGAGCACTAAAACGTATTTTGTTTCTTTCTATTACATGAGTTAAGAGAAAACAGCGACAGCTTAAAATTAGTTTAGTATGTGCGCAGAATCACTACCATTGATAATAATTGCTAATTTAAAAGAAATACAATATTAACCAGCAGGTTACAGTTAGATACAGTCGCTAATGTCAACATTATTTATGAAACTTAAATAGTCTTGGATTATATTAATCTATCTAACGAATAAAAATAAAATTTTACTAACTAAAATTACGATGCTTGATTATTTAACATAATTTAAAAATATTTTAAAGTGCTATGGTTTACATGACAATTTTTATACGTAAGCGTTTAAGATATAAAAAATGTAAAAAAAACGTTTGTTTTAGACGCGTTGAGCCTTGATTTCAATGCAAATAATTTGTTAGCCTCACAAGTCACAGACTACCTTTATTAGGTACAGATAATCGAAGCTGAAAAGCGCGTCATTTTCGCATTTGAGTATACAGGGTAACTTTCAGAAGACCGGCCAAATTTTAGTATAAGGGAGTTAAGGCTAAAATGATAGTTTATTTCAAATACTAATTGCTAAAATTGTAATATTTACTTTTATGAACTCATTCAAAATAGTCCACGTTAATACTTCACTTGTCACGCTCGTACTTAGTACGAGTCGTGACTTCAGCAGGCTGAGCCTGCGCATGCAATTACGTTATAATCATGCATTTTGTATTTTGTGTCGGATAAAACTTATAAATTGATTTTTAATTTTTTTTAATTATTTCGTGAATGGAGTGCAATCGATTTTCTTTGATAACTTTCGCCCAAAATTTGTAAGGACCACCTTCAAATGTTACCCGTTATATTTATAATTAAAATACACGCAATACACATAAAATATTTCTCTAATTTGACATTGTCACCTATTATGTTTCAACGAATTTCTACAGATTTGTTGTTCAACCACTATAATTGTCCGAGCGCAAGAAACAACAGATGTCTTGTTGCACACAATATGGCAATGGGCAACATTTCCATCAACGAGGAGCATTGCGGGTGTCATCATACAACCAGTTGACCGATCTTGATTTTTATATATATATATAGATTAAAAAGTGGATGCACGATCAGCTTAGACGATCTCGACACAATTATTAAGATCTTCTTAATGGAGTTTGCCTATCAAATAAATCACCTCATTGAAAATAGTAGGATATTACAAAATATAGATTATTTTTACATAGTTTTAACATTACTTTGACTAACAACAAAGATTATATAACAGTTTATGGCATGTTGAAATGGCATGGGCAAAATTAAAAGTAAAACTCATAGCTTACATATTTCGTTTGAGTGAGAACAGAGATACATAACGGTACATGTCTGCCAATCCAGAGAAAGTTGGCAACATGGATCCCAGGTCCAACTAACCATTGCAAATTACAATATTAAATTTACTTGAATTTGCGGGTATGACGCATATTACTATAGCATTGAATATTGATTATAATACCTAGGCGTATGCTTAAGCATGTATAAATGTAGCATTAGCTTAGGCATGTGTTACTATAGTAAAATTTAACCTTGTATAATCAAGGACTTTATTATAATGCTAAGGCATATGCCTAAGCATGTATAAATGTGGCATAGCTCATGCATGTGTTACTATGGTAAAATTTAACCTTGTACAATCATTGACTTTATTATAATGCTAAGACATATGCCTAAGCATGTATAAATGTAGCATAGCTCAAGCATGTGTTACTATAGTAAAACTTAAGCTTGTATAATCAAGGACTTCATTATAAAGCTAAGGCATATGTTTAAGCATTTATAAATATAACATAGCACACCTGGGACCCAAACCACCGAAATTTTGTTGAGGTTGTTACATGTTGATACATTTTGTCAAATCATCGGCATCGTCGATCATGTTATTTTGATGTTAATTTATTTATTGCATAACAATCTTATTAGCCCCTATTAGGTAATAATTACCATTTCAACCTGACCTGTTTGATGTTATTTCACATTAAGACATTGTGCGAATACAAAAACAGTTCAACAATTTTAACTATATTTTTCTTCTCTCTCCATATGTTGTTGGACTTCATATGTCGTGATGGAAATACTCGACGTCTCTGAGACTAGATGCCTGATCTCTTCCTGTTATAACATTTAAATTTTCATCAATTTTAACTTAATATTTTTTCTACAAAATGTTAAACATTAAAAAGTTATAGCTTGACAAAATGACATTAATTTAAATAAAGAAAAAAATCTTACTTAGTAGTTGCAGTAAGGTATGTAATAATAACCAATTTAAAAATTGTTATAGAACGGAAGAATACACAGACTTTATTAGAGTTTAAAATGATATAAAAATTGGTTTGTAATCATTTGTGTCAAACTATTGTTGTTATAAATAACAGTGTTTGAATTATCTTACCTGAAACAACTGAACGCTAGTGGAAAGCTTTTAATTTCTACCAATTTATTAGTACTGATATATATGGCAACTCTTACGCTTTGATCATGCGGGTAGAAAAAGGCCATCCTTTAGAAGCTACATGCTATTAGCTTTTGCTCACAATAAAAGCTTAAGGTTATTTTTTTATAAAATATTAATGAATGAAACTTTTTAGACCTAACTGAATAATGTTAAGTGTCAAAATCCAGTTTTTTACTTTATTGTGGCTTTAGACATATTAAACGGAATAAGGTGCTTGTTTTTTTGCCTTATTACCAATTTCTGTCCAAAATCAATCTTAAGTTATACAAGTGTATACAATATTAAAATAGGTTTTTATTAAGTTTCTATTTAAATTTTCTCATCTAAGCATATCAAATGGATATAACTAAATATATCATATTTTACTATCACAATTGGAAAAATAAGAAAATCTAATATGGTATGTTTTATAAAATATAAAAAGGACCTGTTGTGATTTTCGAATCATACAAATTGAAAATTAAGTGTTTTGTTACAAACTGAAATGTTAACTTGATTTAAATCCCTTCTTTTAAATGTTGTCAGAGTAAGATTTTGCTCATTAATATTCTGAATTTTGTAAAAACTTCAAAAGACTTTTTTTAGTATTAAATAAAATAAGTTTGTTTCAAATATTTATTCTACATTTTGCTCTTATATATTTAACAATAACAGAATATACATTATACACTTATTTAAATGTTAACAACGACATAACAAACAGGTATCGCACACTGGTTTACGTTCGTGAAAATGTGACTAAAGAACAAAATAAACACATATCTAATTAAAAATAGCATAAAATTATGATAATACCAAAGTGATAGGGTTGCTTGCCAAGAATAGTGATTTATTGAGATAGCCATACTTAAAATTACAAATTTAAAGTCTATCTGTCCGTTACGCTTGCAATATTAAACCACTGCGCCAATTTTAATAAAATTTTATATACATAAATTCAAAGACCCGAGTTCGAACAGAGGCTAATCACAGCCCTCAAAGGACTATACAGTTGACATTATAAATGAAAATCAATTTTACGCTGAGGAAGGAGCAGGTAAATTTATTATTGTTCTGTTAATGAGACAATATAAAGGTTAAATAAATAATATACTAAACTAACAAGAGTTATGCTTTTGCACTGACGCCGTAAGTCGCTATTCGATTTTTGCATTCGATTGTACCTGCACCATACTACGAGACGAACTTTGCGCGAGGCGCATTTAAGTTTTGCACGAACTGTACCTATTCATGTTGGAAATCGAAAACAGGACATCGTTGATGATTTGATTGAGATTTACTAATTAATTGCCACCGAAATTACCTAATTTTACTTATAATTTATAAAAAATTAATGATGTCACGATGAGCAAATCTCTAATTTGATATTAGTCTCTATTATTGTCTGTATCACAGTGTAGTACAGAATAAAATGCCAGTTTAAGCCTTGGAGTATTTTAGTCTTGTTTCAATTTTTTTGTCTATTTTTTTATTTTGTTTATAATATGTCAAAAGTAAGACGGGTAGTGTATAGATACAGTACAACAGTAGTAGACATGTTTATATCCAAATGAAATAATTTTATTTGCAATTTTCCGTGGCGTGACAAAAAAGGAAAAACAGTGTGTTATGAATGAATTGGATTTATTCATAAATATTTTAGTCACATTTTCAGAAACAAATTAAATTAGGATCTGAAAACAATTTTGTGTAATTTCTTAAATACGCTGTAACACAAATAAAAAAAACGAGAAAAATATATTTAAGCATACATTTTACGATTTTTTTGAGCATTTGTAAATTTATTACAAGTATTTCATATGACTACTAATTAAAAATATAGTAATTATTATTAGTTAACAAAATTACAATTGGACTTGGAACGGCTTTTTAATGGTAAATAATATTTTTCGAGTTCATCTATCTACAATTTTCTTTAATATTATAAATGTGAAAGTCTGTCTGTTGCTCTTTTATATATATAGCTAATGTCCGAGTTCAAAAATCAACCCCTAAAGAAATAACTATTTTACGCTAACAATGTAGCGGGCAAACAGCTACTCTATACAAAAAAAGTCGTATTAGTTACACTATACCTCAAGAACGGCTAAACAGATGTGGCTGAAAGTTGACAGGGACGTAGCTTAGAATCAGAAGACGGACATCGAATACTTTTTATCTTGCTCGACTGCGAGGAAACTAAGAAAAACAAGATTTTCACTTTTTCCAAAAACTAAACGGGTAGAACGAAATTCGCTGGAACAACTAGCTCTAGGAACTTGTCTAGTCTAATCTCTAATTGTAGATAGGCAACCTAGGTTATTCTATGAGCAAGTCGTTCGGGTATTATCCGAGGGTAGTGTCAAAAGTCTCCAAAACGGCTTTTTGTATGAAATTATCCTAAAATTACAATTATTCCAGAACTACTAACAAAACCTATGTCCTGTAAAGCAATGTAGCTAAAAACTATCTCGATAACTTTAACTTTCTAACAAAAAAATACGAATTTTTTCCATCCGTTCAAAAGTACACACACACGCGCGCGCAAGCACACCACCCACACACAGAGAGATAGACACGCAAGCTCAAACGCACGCAATCGCGCACGCTCACACGTACACTCGCACGCACACAGGTACGTCAAACATAAAAGTGTAATGAAACTGGAGGAAGCTAGGCAGCTCTGTAGCCTAGCACGCAAGGTACTTGGAATGAAGATATGTATGTAGTTACTGAAAATAGCCATAAAAATCACACCTAAGCCTGACTTAAGCCATGGTTACACAAAATTACTAACAGATCCCATTGACACACGGAAAGTATAATTATTAATAATGACGTTTACAAGAAAGCTGAGTACATTTAATTCAAGCGGACAATAAATTGCTTTTGTTATAAACAACCTTTAGATTATTATTCATACTTGCAATTACTAAACTATCAACAGTAACATTTGGTCGTCTATACGTTGGCAACATCGGATTTAAAAACCTAGACTCATTGCTACAAGTTAACGACGTAAAAAGTCGCATTCAAAATTGTTTCTTTATAATGTCCAAAATGGAATGTTATTTTGTGATTCGAATACGTTATTTTAATTCGAATCTACGTTATTCACGAATCGTTTATAAAAACATTACTCGATAATGAACACTTACGAATACCAATTTGTACTATGCAAAAAAAGTGATATGGTTTAATTATTTATGTTGTGAAATTCGAAAAAAAAAACAATTTACCTTTTTATGAAAATTATAAAGAACTGAGGAATTATTTACTAAACACTAATGAATTAAAAAAATACTAAAATGACGAGATAAGAAAAAATACGAATCTTCAAACACAAAACGTGTGTAAAATGAATTGATCTAGCGAGAATGTGAATTTCATGTATGATGTTTAAAGATCAAAAGAACACTCAACACTTAAATATTGGTTTGAACTAAATAAACAATAGCTATTTATAACAGATATGAGATTGTGCTACGAATTTAATATGTATTATTAATATGTTTTGTTTCATAAGTGATTAAATATTTAATTAAACTTTTAGTCAAATATTTGTATGATAACTTTTTAACTGCTCAATTATATGTCAAAAATAAGTGCAACGAAATATCTTTCAAACATATTCATATTTTTCTTTTTAAAAGAGTCACATGCTTTCAAGTAATATCATGATCTACACATAAATAAAAAAACGTCAGTCATAATTAGGCATTAGGAAATCTTGATTTTTCTACATTTTTTTGAAAGACAGATATCGAATATGTAACATATAATTATCATTGTAATAATAACTACAATTGAAAACCTAAAATAAACTTGCTTATCTGTAAAACAAATACTATAAATATTTTAAAGACGCTTCTTTTGACTCTGAGACTTTCGGATAAAAGTAGTACAAACCTTTCAGAGTTCGAAACAATCAAAAACACGTATATTCTACATATCAAAAGCGAGATAAATAGACCAGAAAATATCTATAAAATATTAGTAGAAAAATAATAATCTGTTTTTATATGGACACAGGAGTTACAAAGTTAATAATAAAATACTACAGACGCTAATAGGATCAAATATTTTAGTACAAATAAATCAAACATTAAAAAAAGGAAAATTGCTGTAGTTTTTTTCTGGAGGAAGATCAAAATTTAAAAGTCAATAGCCAGTCTGCTAAAATTTTATTTATTTACGATTTCAATAAGGGATTATAATATGTGATTGCCCGTAGAAAAGGTTTTGCAAATTTAGAAGGTCATAAGTTCTAAGAAGAAACAAGAAAAACATGGAATTATTTACTCAGTAAATATTGAAAACATATTTTTTTTTTGTATTACATAGGAAAAAAATAAGAAAATTTCATATGTAACAACGGCATTCAAAAATCTAAATTTTACCTGTTCGGTCGGTGTGTATTAAAAATTGTAACATTTGAGTTCATAAAATGCGGAAAAAAGATATTGTAAAATGTATAAGATATTTTAGTAACCAAGAAGAAGTCACGTTTAAAATATGTTTTGTAGCTAACTATAACGTAAAAACAATATTAATAAGAAAGAAAAAAAAAGAGTTTCCATTTATAACAACAGAAGAATTAAGTCTTTGTATTTTATTTTAATACAATTGATATATGAAAATTCCAAACATATTTTCTAAACTGTCGCACTTCTCAAAATGGAAGCACCCAAAAATTTTGTGTTTTTTGCGGTTTATAAAACGTCACTTAAATTGTCTATTAAGCTAGCGTCAAAACACTAAAGCAAAGTATAACTGACAAACTTTATCATTTGTAATCTAGATCTACTTTCTTTTTTAGTTGCAACTATAACCCACCAGGTAAGCAGCGTCCAAATAAAAAGTTAGCATTAATAATGTTGCCAGTCGCTGAAAAAACTACTATATTGATAAATATAATATTGTTGTGTATTTATAATATAATTGTGTATTTCTGCCAGGCATGTTTAAGTGAAATGTATTCATACAGGTGTAAATGTTTGCTATCACTATATTCTACTAAGAACTTAAGTCAACAGTACTGTGTTCGAATACTAAAAAACAAGAAAATTCAAATATACAAAAATAATTATTAAAAAAAAATTCATGGGGACGCCAACCACAGCGCTTTTTGCGTTTGAAAGTTAAATGAGACGTTTTATAATAAGAATTTTGATTGGTGTACTTTTTTGTTCGGTAAAATTAATTGATAAATGTTATATTGGTGGTAATTTTGTTGCGCACTCACTAAACTAATTTTAAGTTATCCCTGTCTTCTTTCAACAAAAGAAACTGAAAGGGACAAAACACTTTTAGCGCTGTCAAATTAGAGCGTACACGTCATTTCTACAGACGTTTAAACTATTACTCGGAGAAGGTCGATTAAAAACATCGCGATTTGACTTATTTAAGTTCGGACTAATCTGACGTGTCTAAAACGTTCCATCTCTTTTGTTTTTGTTTCATTTGAAAAAGATAGCATGCATCTAAAATAAGTTTAGTTTGTGAACAGTGGAATTACCACCAATGTGGATAAAAAATATTATTAAGTTAAAGCAAAGTGTAAGCCACTCGTGGTTAATTTGGATCTGACTTAAAAGCCTAGGCCGGCGTGTAAGCTTGTGTTAGGTGAAATTGCTATCATACACAACGAATATGATCAATAATATAAAGAATACCATATTATGGAAGTAATATTTTACTAGTGATTGGAATAAACACAAGGGTCAAAAGCCTAAAAATACCTGGTTTTATATTTCTAGTTTAAAATTTAACAGCGTTAAAACCGAGACATAAATAAAAAGTAAGTTTAATGCGAGTTCTTATTCGTTTTAATTCATAATTTGATATTAGGAAACGCCTAAGAATAAAATGAGTACTAGTACTATAGCACATGTTTTATGGATCAATAACTTTCAAACATAAATATTAATCATATATTCGTTGTATATGCACAGTGTACCACATATGAAAATGTTGTTTCGGTAAATAAAAGCCTTAGATTATCAGATAACGTGTTTCATTTTTTTTAATAAAATTATAACACCTGATTTACAATCAGCTTGAGTTAAAATAGTTTTGTTATTTTTTAGTTTAAAACCATCGCCTCTGTAGTCCAGCGGTTCGGTTGTTGGACTTGGCTGCATGAGGTCCCGGGTTCGAATCCCGGGTCGGGCAACAAAAAAAAATTATTTTTTTCCAATTTTCTAACAAAAAAATGTTGCTCGGGATTGGAAATGTGTCCGGTTGGCGAAAAGCTTGTCACTTATCACAGTGTGGGACTTAGTGTCTTCGGCTAGCCGTGGGTGCCCTGGTTGTGCCTCTGCCTGCCTCTTCGAGGATATGGGCGTGAAGATATTCTCTAGTTTAAAACATTAATCGGATAATTTTGATCTTTCAAAAAAGCTAAATTTGATATCATGATTGACTCTCAGACAACTTAATAAATGCAGTTGTTGGATATTCCAAAGTCTTTTACATGGAGAAAGCATCATGGCGATATGTTTTCTTTTGAGCAATCAGACTTAAAAAATATATAGTTACAGCAAGCCATATTATAATCATTAAAGTGCGAATTTAAAAAATAAACTTATAAAGACGATTAACACAAAAATGAGGACATTTTTTGAAGAAACGCCCTTGCCAGTTACCATATTGAAATTCGCTACCAAATCTTACGATTTATTTACCAAAAAACACTTATGTGTATCCCATCACCTTACGGGATTACTTCGATCAAAATAAAGTACAAGTCTGGGTATGATTGTAAAGTGAGCACATAGCACATATTTGGCCTTAGTCTTTCTCTTTCTTTCATATAGGAGTTACTATAACACAAGCAAATAATTCGCTTAGTTTAGTTAGATCAATTACATGTCCACATACATTTGTTTCATAACGAATGCAGAACGATCGACACGGAGACTCATCTTGTAATTGAAATTGATCGAAGTATTAAACTTATCCCCAGTATCGTGAAAAGCTTACTACATTACAGATAAGCTGTGGGAACTCACCACTTCAGTCGTGAGGCAGTTGATCTGTGTGGCCCGCGGCGGCGGTGGGGGGCGGGGAGAGCGTCTCCCCGAACTCGGGGTAGGGCCCCGTCCGGGCGTTACTGGATAACCTGCGAAAAATATATCAATTCATACACTCTCAAGTGTGTATGTTTTCAAACCTATTGGAATAACGTAGTGGTGCTTATTCTGATTTGCATAGTCCAAACTTTTAAATTTATGGTCATATTCTTCACTTTAAAGAAAAAGACACGGAACGTTTCAGTCATGTTGATTAATGCCCGGTTCCTATATTCAAAAATTTGTACGCTTAGTAAGATTACTAACAACGGTTGCTCGTTTCCGACTATTGATTCTAAACATTTTTTGAAAATATTGGTAACGCTCCGTTATTTTTGAACAAACTACGAATGGTTTAGCTGACGGATTACGATTCGTTGATTATAGGAACCGGGCAATAGTGAGCACGTAGTAAAAGTAACCTTTAAGGATTGCGCTTATTGAAGAAGATCGCAAGTGCAAGTGCAACAATACGCTCAGATAGTTTTGTACAAAACAAACACACTGTGCCAAGTTGCCTCACGGCGGATTTTTTACAGATTATTGCCCCAACTAATTTCCTGGTGCGGCCCACTAAGCTCGAGTAGCACGTCTCTTTCATTTTTACATTTACTTTTTTATGGTTTTTGTCAGACTTCTATCTATTTACGATCAGAAAAAAGTAAAATTGTTCGACGGAACTGTCAATACGTCCAACTACTACGTTTAACATTCTTGTACTGACTAAAAAATCCGTGTGCACTGCAGCCTGGCCCGCTCAGTGTTTTGCAATGCGCTGCACTCCGACCCGGCATGCTGTGCCCCACTCCAATACGCGCTATCCTTTATTCGGCAAATTCCGGGGAATAAAAACCAGTAAAATTATTTTAATTGAGAAAAGTAAACGTAATTCTTATCGTTCTGCTTTTGATAGGTTGAGATAACTAAAAAAACTCGAGACGATGTGAAAAAAATAGGCGCCACTGTTATTATTCAAAAAATGTTATTAAGAGTGCATTCTTTTGTATTTTTTTATATATCGATGGCATAGAGCACAAATGTGGTAAGTACGAAAAACTAAAGTCGTAGTAAGAGCACAGACAACAATAATTGTACACGACACAATTTTAACATATAGTGAAGTTACCACACTTGAGCCATTAGTAAATTAAAAACGGTACAACTTGCACTTACTAGATTTGGGCACAACAAAATCATACGCGAAAACTTCATCAACTAATCTAATTTCTAAAAAAAATGTGCTTGCTACATTTGTACACTATGCGATCGATATTGTAATTTGTTTTGCATTACAATGCAATTGCTTGTTATATGTGTTGATACACACACAAATGTGTTATTCTCAATGAGACATGAAACGCATTATTATCTTAATGTTATGACGCGCATCAGCCTGTCGAATATGAAATCAGCTTCAGTTTTTGGCTCAAGTTGACATCTGTTGATTTAAAAATATTTTAGATACATCAAAAGACTGTTTAGTTATTATTAGCGATTTTACGGAGTGTTATTACACCTTATTACACCTTTAGTTCCGACTTTGACTCTGCCAGTTTTATACAGAGGCAGCAGTCTCCATCAACCCTCACGAAAACTTAATTAATACCGCGTACCTAACAATCTTCCGGCACAGCCTCTGATTTCGACTTTATTTCCAATTCCGATAAATAACTTTAAGAACTCTTCATCTGGTTCCGATAAAAGTTACTTGAACTTTCATTCCTACGTGATATAACATAGTCATGTTTACCTTGTTCACTACTGCTAGATTCTGTGAAACTCGGTGTGCCTTCCGTCCATGTAGGAGTTGACCCTTCTACTGACGCAGGGGGTGTCCAACATACACTGAAATTTTGTGAATATACTATCACGAAAGTAGAATATGGATCTTCAGCTATTTATAATCGAGACAAAATAAACAAATAATAAGTGTGTCCAGTGTCTTGGTGTCTGAAGTATTGACCTGTTATAGTGAAGATATATTGTATATTTAATTAAATTCAGTAACACGAAGAGAAATTATTAACAATCTTTAGTATATTTATACTAACTGTTTGTATAGTGCTATAAAAAATGTTTATAAATTTTACAATATACACCACCAGCTAAGCGTATTCTTTTCTTTAAAATTCGATCATTCAAATAATGGCTCAGTAACTCATCACATAGCATACAAACTCTATAATCATATTATAATACATAGACATACCTGGCCTCGTTACTCCTAGCACTGCTCAGCGCTGCAGGCGTCAATGCCAACGAGGAAGCTGATGACGTCGTCATAACACTCGCAGCTCTTCGTCTTCCAGACGCGCTCGATGACGTTGTAGACGATGAATTTGTACGACTTGATCTCTGAGGAGGCGCTTCTTCAAATGGAGGGGGCGGCGTCGAACAACAGGATAGAGGCACCCCAGCTGATACACAACTAGCATTACTAAATGATCTAGCAGTAACTACAGCTTTCCATAATTTATTTATTATTATTTCACTACAGCACTGGCAACATCAAAATATAAATACATATGAAAAAATTCTAAATCATACAGCACAGTGAACTCAGACTTAAAAATGGATCTAAATAAACACAAAATTAATACAATGCCATTAAATAAAAAAGCAGAACCTACTACTAAATATAAATAGCCAGGTAAATAAAATAAAAAGGTTGTTTAATAAAACATGCATGTAAAAGCAAGCAAATTAAAATAAAAGGCTAAAAAGTTAGAAAACCCAATAAATATAAATGTTCTACAAAATAAAGAAATAAAATTTTATTTAGAAACATTCAATACACACTACATCACACAGTTACAATCAATAGGAAATTATCTCAATTTAGATAAAAATATTTCGGCAAATGTATTGGAACAACACGGTAAAAACCATTTACAATATTTCCTCAAATTCCTTTCTCATGACATAAATTTGAACTTGAGGTTTTATTTTAATACTTTCTTTTTCATATTCTCTACTTCTAACTCTGGGTAGATTGGATTCTGGCACAACTGTTACCGAGAATCTAGGAATTACGTTTCCGATATTAGGTTTTACTGGAATAGGAGGAGCTGCTCTCTTTCGTGGTGGTTTAGCTTTGGGATTTACAGGACTTTTTTTCACAACGGCATTCGGATGTTGTGGAACCGTTTCAAAAATTTTCTTTTTCTGATTCACCATTTCACGTCTCTCAGTACCAATTCTGGAAAGACTTTCTCGTGACGATGTTACTGAACTGCTTTCTGACTGAACTTTTAATATCTGTTTTTGGAATAAATCAATTTTAGTTTTAGCCTTTTCGTGACATACATCTTCATCCTTTTTTTCTCCGTGTTGTTCAGTATATGGGGTTATTTCAACCTGAGGTTTCAAAATAATTGCATTTCTATTCTTGTCTTTTCTAGATTGATTGAAATTGAATTTTTTCGTGATCCCAGACATTAAACCACCCTTTGAATTATTCTTATCATTTTCTGCCTCAGACACATGATCTTTTTGTAGTTTAGGTATTTTTAACGTACTTATACGCGATATAAAACCGGGTTGTTTAGGCTTTATTGGTTTTGGCTTCGTAACAATATTTGGGCTATCTATACTCTTCGAAGAGTGAGATTCATTATCTATGTTAGAGCTTCTAGCTTGTTGCAACTGAGCTGTAGTAAATGTATTAATAATTATTTTATTTTGATCATCAATTTCGTGAACTTCGATTATTTCATCACTAGAATCCGTGAAGGAAACGTCATCATAGTTTCCTGTATCTAAATGTTCGCGAACAGCTTTATCGAGTTTAAATCCTGACATCATACTTGATTGTGCAACCAAATCTTGAGAAGAATTCTGTGTATAGCTGTCTTTATCCACGTAATCTAGGAATGGTTGCGATGAACCTAATTCTCTTATTTTGAAAGAACGATCAGAAATCGAAGGTGGGATCTTGCATGCAACAGATTCTTTAAACTTCAAATCATGCCGAGAGAAATAAAAATCATCATCACTACTTGTTATAGGTGTTTGGACTGGTAAATCGTTAACCGAAATGTGTAAAGATTGATAATCACCTTTGGTTTCAAGACTTGATGCTTGCGAGTTTCCCCCGCCTCGTTTTGCTTTTGGAGATCCTCTTGGTGGCACAGGGGGAGGGACCCTTTGTTTCTGAGAACCTTTCAGAACTGCTGGGAATGCAACATCTGGTTCAGAAGAAGCAGTTTTAGTAGTTGCCATTGACACTTTTGCCGCTGTTGATATTGGAGAGGTCACTGAGGTTGGTGTTATTTGAGCTGTGACATCAGATAAGGACACTACAGGGTAAAATAAACACTCACGAGATTTATATAGATTTATTATTGAAATATACAGTGTATAAATAAAATATACATTGAGTAAATAAAATATACATCGAGTAAATAGTTTTTGGCACCGGAAGGAGAAGTCATAAAGCATGGAGTAACAAAACATTTGTGTAAGGAAGCATTAAGTTTTGGTTTAGGAATTATATATCCAAAATTGCGTGTTTGTATTTATATTTTTTATATTGAGCTTGACCATAAATGTATTTTTGTTGGTGCAAAGTAAGAATATTTATGTGAAGATTTAACAAATAGCGTGCAGATTGTGGGTGTGTCAAAAAATTAAAGAGATACCCAATAGTAAAAGATCCGACAGGTCAAGAGCAGCATGAAAGGAAACAATTATAATAATAAGTTTACTTTTTAGTAATTATAAAAATAATCAGTCTATATAAATATATTATTAATACATATTTCTATACAACTAAATATTTTTCATAGAATAAATAAATGTAAGCAATAACCTTATTTTTTAATCTTATTCAGACAATTTCTTATTTAAAGAAGAGTGCAATCATGAACTGTTCGATTTCCGACCTGCAGAAATTATTTCTCTAATCTAATCTCTAGCAGTATGTCAGCGTAAAAATATAAATTAAAGACTTTTTAAGAATTTTGCAATACTGTTCCCTTCATTTGTGGTTTCACATTATTTGAAGAATAAATTTAAATTTAAAAATGTATACAATTATATTAACTAATAAAGAGCATATAAAAATAAACTTTACTTTGAGTCCAGGCTAAGATTTTGATTTCGAGGTACTTACTTTCATAAGTTAGGTTTTTAAAGAAAATCTAAATATGAAGCATCTATAGTAGTGTATGAGCAATTGCTATTTGATTTGCGGAAGTTTACATAATTTATTACTACTGGTAGATTGCAACTTGTATCGTCCACTCTAAACATACATCTGTGGTCGAGAACGCAGAATAAAAAAAACACATAAAATAAGCAATGGTAACATTAAACCAAACGAGCCGCATGATCACTGCCTATAAGGCTCTACATACAAAGTAGCTTGAACATCTATCTACAGAGACAGCTTATATCGAAACTGAAAGTTCCCCAGAATTTTATTGAAAATGGTCGAACTACGTCAAACGATGAGGTCTAGAGTAGTTCATGGAGAGTTGCTCAGTTTTAAAAAGGCCTTTTAACTACTACGTGGTGGTAGCACTATCTACATCAAACACACTATCAGTCTCACCTGCTTTAGCGGTCATGGTACTTGAAGTTGTCGCTGCTATCCGTTTGAAAGCGTGCGGAAAATTTGGTTTTTAATTTCAAAAACATCAACTTTTTGAAGTTTTAGACACATTTACATAAATACGATATAAATAGATACACTCGCATTTTAACTAATCAACGAAATAATTTATTTTATTTTGATTTAATAAAAATGATAATCGGCCAATAAAATTAGGAAACAACAAACAAAAAAAGGAAATGTACCTAACGAAAAAACGCATTCAGAGCCCATGTAATATCAACATAGACCTTAAAAAGCTATTTCAAAATTATGCTATTTTCGTTCTATTCGTACATACATACATATCTATCTTCACACCAAATTCCTTTCATATGACGCACTCAATCTATATCCATTCTCAGGTAGTTTTGTGCGACATCAAATGCCATATAGACAATATGACGTATTTCTTAGGCTATTACATATTATTTAGTGGAAAAACTTGTCTACATATTTTCCATGTCATAATATTTGGGACAAATTAGCACTCCAGTATCTAATTTCTTAAGAATAATTATGTAGATCAGTCTAAAGTCATTTTCATTATTACTATTTAAAGTCTCAGTGCTGAAAATCTTAGGTCTTCGAAGATGTTACCCTAAATAATGAAATCCTACTGCTTAGAGAACATATTTACTTCTTTATCGTATCTTTATGGCTATAGAGGAATGTATAAAACTTTTTACATCTTATTAGATATTTGCTATTAATTGATTGCAATATATACATATAATCCAAATAAGACTGATCGCAACAAAGCAATCAATTGTTTGTTGAAACATTAATCTTCTTTCTTGTTAAAGTTGTTAAACTGTCTTATACACTATGACACATTTAGTACAAAATCAGTATAGTTTACTTTTTTGTAGAAGAACCTGCAACCTGCCGTTTTGTTTACAATTATCTACAAACTGCGTAGATTTCTACAAATTTGAGTTAAGAATATTCCGTGCCACCTTAATTTGGTGACGTATCGATAGCAGCTCCATCTGTTAAGTCCAATTATTTTTTAAACCATCCAGGGTTCCATTGAAATATACATACAAAATTTCAACTAAATTGGTTCAGCCAGTCAAGTTTAATTAAGAAAAAGTTAAATGAAAAACACACGGATAGAAGAATGTTAACATAAAATGATTACTTCAGTTTATCTGCAAAAAACGTACTAAACGAACAATGACGATTTCAACATAATGTAGTTAGTTAGTTGCTTTGCATTTACAAGTTCAATTTAATAATATTTTGTATATAACAGGAGTCTGTTAATTGTTAGGGTGTTCTGAGGGAAAGTAAGTCTGGTAAGTACCTAATAAAATTGTAATATTATAATACCTTATATCACATTTTTGCATCTTTCCAGGTGTCGCATGGACACATGTGAATATTCTAGGTATCTTTTTCTATTAGTAATAATGAGAGACGCAGTTTATTTTAATTTTCCTTTCATTATGGTGCGAGACAGCAAGACGTTATCTATCTTTCATCACTACTATACTATATTAAATATGTTATAAGCAAAGACTGGCGATGCTATTTTTAGCATGACAACTATCAATTATTAAATTTGTTTATGAAGACTTCTAAGTATTAAAATTATTTCACAATATAAATACGAAACAGTATGAAAACTACCTACAAAAGTTCGAAATGACACCCTCATATAAACATGGACGTCGACGAGGCCCATTAGAGGTTTTCAAACTGCAGTAGCGAGCGCTGCGCTATGACAAGTGAGACGTTGTCCTTTTTCGCAATGTTTTTAAAATGTCACGAGCGAATTCGTGTTTTAATGGGATTAACCGACGCCATGAAATTACCTATTTACATTATTTGTTAACAACGAAGCTATTGCGGTTTGATTAATAAAAAAAATACATGAAAACCCTATTGATTCACTGGAGTGTAGTTAAGTATATTATCAACTAGGCTTAATTTACATACTGTTCCATACCTGTAGTGTGCTAAAGCCCCTACATTATGAAATATACGAGATATAAAAAGACATCATTTTGCTAATCTCTTTAATGTGTAACAAATAAATATATGATTTATTTTAATCATACAATTTCATTCCACCAATATGTTTAAATATCTTTACACAGAAATCTCAAGTATATTCGATTATTACTAATATCATTTAAATAAATTAAGTACACGTATTTTGCTACTTATACATTTAATAAATTCTAATATACAATACGTAAAATTATAAAATTTGTGACAAAAACATTGACACCAATGTGAAATGTATAAAATTTGCTAAACGATAATAAAATAGTCAATAATTATTATTATAGAATCGTTAGACGAAAAACCTGGTAATTAACTCGAGGCGTGTATAAAGGCCCTTATTCTAGCATAAATGTTAATTGTACATTGACATGTAATTGTGTATTTTACAGCATGAATCGATTGGACTTCGCGAAATTTCACGAACGTCTACGGATTTTGCTCATTTTAATTTGACAATAAAACTGTTTCATAATTTATTCTACAGATCATGATAATCATCAACACAAAAATGGCGACGTTTTATTTGATGTATATAATATACAACATATTGTAAAATAATATTTTTGTTAGAGTAAACTTGGGGAGGACAACAGATTGGCTTGATAATAAACAATACACCAGTAAGTATTGTTACATTGTAACAATATATTTTACTGTTAATAATTAGAGATTCTTAAGCAAGAAACAGATGATTTCAAGTATGTCATTATCAGTCGATAATTTTGAATATAGAGATTGAAAATAAAACATGTAGAAGGAATTTATGTGAGTCAAGCTGTAACTATTGAATTGTGATAATGTAGTAATTTTAATAATCATAAGGAATAAAAATTAAAGGAATAAAAATAGTAAATTTTGTGTACTACAAAAAATTCTGTCAGAAAGGACTTCATAATTTGCCCCTAGTTTATATTAACGAATAATACTAAGTATTACTGTACAGTGTCAATACACTTATGGTTTGAAGGCAAGTATCCGCTTTTGCAAGGTGACATTTAAAATGTTTATTTTTTGGTTCTCTCTCATCTGGTTATTTAACCAGTAATATCATCTAATAATATAGGATAGCTTTGGATTAATTTTACATTTTTTCATTAAATTTAATCTTTTTACTTTTATCACAAAGTACTGTTATTCATATTTCACCATTTATTTGATAATCTAAAATAATATTGACAATCTAATACATATGCACATATTTACTCTGTATAATATTTAAGAGTGTGCATAAACCAAAATCATGATACATATTTTTTATGAAAATAAAATACAAAAATACTATAACAAGATATTTGCGAATGAATCATACATCAAAACTTTATCAAATTAATTTGAGTTTTGGATCATAACTACTCTTTTTGTTCTTTGTGATGCACATTCCATGTTAAGAATGTTATTTCATATGTGATATTTTAGCACTTTCTCCCGGAATGGAAACGCTTATTGGATTTTAAAAATACATAATGTGCGCTTGCATTATTTAGATATAATAGTTGTAAGTCATTAATAAGTTAAAATGTGTTCCCATACTATTATAATAAAATATTCAACTAAAAATATCTATTTACGATAAGAAGCAACTAGTATTCTGTTCTGAATATAATTTAATGGTTTAAGTTATTTAATATAAATTAAACATTCAGAATAATTCCAATTTGAATCCAAAATTAATAAAAAGATATAATATTCAAGATCTGTAGAGAATTTTGCATTATCTGTACTTACGCAGAGAAAGTAATTCTCTCATATTATGCCATTGATTCCAACTGTCAAGTATTACTAAATATCAAAAAGAACCTTTACCTTTTTTGTACATAAAAATAAGGAATGTAAAACTACTAACATACCCTCAATCGGAACTTTAGTCAGTTTCAAAATACTCAGAAAAACGGTCAATGACCTTAGTAGCAAATCGAGGTCTAAATTTAATTCCAAAAGCTAAACAATTTCAAATAACATTCATGGTAAAGTTTTTTTAAACCGTAAGTAAATTTATTTTTAAGCATATTCCCATCTAATTATTTTTTAAAACTTATTTATGTTTTCTGAAAGACTCATTTTATCACTGAAAAGTATGTATAGCATTACCACTAAATAGAATGTCAATGACCGTTTTCTTGCAAGCGTTTGAAACAAGCTATAAAATATCAAAATTTATAACTTTGATCATAAGCATGAGTTCCATAAAACGAAACTTAATTATTCAATCAGCTGGTGGTATCACAATTATCGTACTACCGCTGTCTTTTCCTGTGTATATAGAAGCCTTTTCCAGACTACTATCATAGAAAGTTTCCTTTATAACTCGTTCAGATGTAGAATTACTCATTATCTGCTCTTCACCGTTCAATTGTATAACTAGTACATTATCTTTCTGAACGTCAGAATTGCGTATTGCTACAGGAGATTCAGGTTTTATGTAAACTGTTTGTGTAGATCGTACTTTACGAAACCTCATATCTTTGGGAAGTGTTGATGCATCTCTAGTTTCTACCGTTACTGGTGGAGAAGCGCTTCTAGTTCTATAACTCGAGTTTAAACTTTTCGGTAAAGTATTGGCGTCTCGTGTGTTAGATGTATTAGGAGAACTTTCTGCTTTAACAAGACCTATATCCATGAAAAACTTTTTAAATTTTTCTACAAACGTTGGAGATTTAGCTCTATTAAAACTCATTGCTAGCCTTTCATTGGATTGTTCCTTTGAACTCACTTCGTCTATTTTTTCTGGTATATTCGACATACTTTTGTGTTTCCCTAAAGGTCGTCTTTTCCATGTTTTTTCGTCTTCATCTTCATCTATAAATGGGATTTCTTGGTAATTATTTTCATTTCTTGTATCCACTGATGCATCTTTATAAACTTTACTCGGGGTAAGGGGTTGAGGATCTTGAATGAATATTTGTGGCACGCTAGTACTAGTGTTATCTGTATGAATTCCACTATCAGCGAGACTACCATTTATATGAATACTACCAGCTCCGATACTTAATACTTTAGTAAGTTGTTCTGATAATGTTTCCATTCTATATTGGACGTTATCAGCGTAAGATGTTCCTGGTTCTCTCGCTAGATTAGACATGTCAAAATCAATCCGTCTCTGAAACTGTATTCTATCTCTGTCTAACATTTTTAATCTGTCTGATAAAACAGACGGATATTCCGGTGGTATATTATTTCTCTGATTCCATGTAGATATAGTTGTATCAGTAAAGTCACTCATACTAGATCGCAAAGATGATCTAGGTGACATTTTGGCTTGTCTCAAATAGTCAGGATTATAATCCTTAATTGGTCGTCCGATGATTTTACTTCCTGTGTACAAATCATCAGATTAGGTATATTTAACACTTGGTACATTTCAGTTTATTTCTCACCCCGACAATTAAGTCCCGTATCACATTTTTCACTGTTAGCACAGCACACCAAATTTTTAATCCGCGGTAGTCGATTGGCGGTTTAGTCGCGGTACAAAAAACAGAAAAGAACCTCAAACATTTCAAACAGATGCACAACAACTATAAGGATATCGGAGAGGAAAAGGGTTGGGGAGAAAAAATAAACTGAAATGTATACAATTAATAATATTAAATAGGTACTAAAAGAAAATCCACATTCGCTTTGTGTTAGGAATAGGAATTACTAATTCTACAAGGTTTCATTATTATAACTACATAGTACATATTTCATGCAGGGAGATGAAACTAAGTAAGCATGCCAGGATCTTTATATTTTACCTAAAACATTTGCAATTGACTGGATGTATTGTTATATACAATGCCTATATAAACTAAAACATATAAAAATCATACCTGTTGTATCAATTTCTTCTTGTGGCCTGGAAGGTTTCGCGATACTCTTTCTCTTCGATGGTGAGTGTTTCAATGCTGTAAATATTAAAACTCATTTTATATTCCATAAATCGATTATGCAAAGTATAATTGCGGCTTAGAAAATTTAACCATTAATTGAATATATTTTGTCTTTAAATGACGTAATATTAATGGCTTGAAACTGCTAATATTTAAAAGCAAGTTTGAATTGTATTACAAATTAATGCCACAAATATACTTAAAGTAATAAATTAGCCGAATAAGGTTGCATTATAGAAATTAAAAAAATGCAAAAGCTTTTTAGCAAATTATTGCACTGCGCCAGTGCAAGTTTTTAAATAAAATCCGAACTCTCTAAAAAAGATAAGAAATCTAGACAGCTAAGTAAACTTTTAAGATATAGAAAATAAAAATAACATCTTAGTGAAAACCATGCTCGATAAGTGAAAATTTGAATGTGTTTTAAAAAGATAGAGTATTTTATAAAATGTTTCTTAAATGACGATATAAAAACATGTTTCAACAACAAATCTGACAGACAAGAAACAGAAGTAGAAGATGAAAATGTCTTGAAGGTAATGAGCATAACACAGACAGGAACTAACTACTTGAAAATCTTACGCCAGAACCATTATAAATAGCAATGAGGATTTTTGAAAATAATAAATATGGTACTAAAGTTTAACATATCAACTAGCAAGGAATGATGAAATTGTTATACTTCTAAGGGAATTGCTATTTAAATCCACTATGCGATACATATTTTACAATTTAAAGGGTTGAATTATCTAGTCTAATTTTTTTTGTCATTTGTGTTTGAGGTTCGTAAGACTAACATAGTTTTTCTTTTTCCAATAATTTGTAGAATATAACAATTTCCTTAATCAAAATATTCAACTTAACATGGTCACTCAAGACACGGCAGTATTACAAATCATGCTTAGATCGTTTTTGTCCCAATTTTCACAACTTACTTAGACCTCCAGATAGCCGCGCCAGAATCCAATTACGGACAATTGTTTGGAAGGAATAAAAACAGGTATTATTCTCAAATGACAAAACGGTCGGTGGGTAAGGGGGGCGTGCATGACTTTCACATTATAAATTTAAATAATAGTGTCATGCTAAACAAATGCCAGTAAAATAATAAAACTTGTTTGGACTAATCATGCCGAATCCATAAATTAAACTGAACCAAAAGAAATTAACCAAAAGTCATTTAAAGGTTATATAAAATCACATTCACCAGCAAAAGTGAACGGCTACTTACAAGTTTTAGGTAAAGATATTGGCGATATATGTATAAAAAAGTTTATTTTGTTTAGAAACACGTTTTTCACTTATATTATATAAATATATTTTCAAAAACCTAAAATTATTGAAATATATAAAATACAACATTTTGTTATAAGTACAAGTGATGTAGAGTACGAGGTCCAGTGGTGTGCCCTGTGAGAGCCATATAATCTCACATTTAAAATCCAAATTTTAATATAATTCTTAAAGTTTCATTATAAGATTGTAACAAATCACCAATATCCATCCCTTTTTAAACACGCACACAACATAGTTTAGATGCCCTACAATACCTATGTAACTCGTGACCAACGTTCTGAACTTGCGATGATTCCCTTTGATTTCCGGTAGGTCCACTAATCAACAATTTAGTTAAGTCGGTAATGTTGTACACAAAAAATTATTGTTTTTTTTTTTCATTATTTTATGTCACAATTTCAATGTGTTTTAGAAAAATATCTGACGTTAAAGTGAAGGGACAGTTTTTCGAAAGTTACAACTTTAACTAAACTTTAAAGGGCTTGTAGAAGTAATATGGATGAGAGGATGTGTGAGTTGCAATATGGATGAGTTCAAATGACCTTTTATTTATAAATTGTAGACTGTTGCATTTAAATAAAAATAGCACAAGCAACTTTATATGAATAATTTCAATTCTAATAGTAATTTTAAAAAGGACAACTTCAATTAATTTTATTGAATCCATGTTTTAAACGAAGCATTAATTTAGTTATGTGTAAAAATATGAGAAACAATTGAATACATGAAAATTATTTAGGCAAAAGTAATTTCAAAATAGATAGCAACAATCACATGATTATTATATGTTTATTACGAATGCGACTTATTTATAGCTATGTTGTGTTAGGGGCTTCTGATAATACCACTGTACAGAAAAATGTAATTTGAGATATAAAATAAGTGCATATATATCAATCCCATCAATACATAAATAATATCGTCAGATATTTTTCTTTCAGTTTTTATACTATAATCTTAAACGATAGAAAAATATACGAAGTACAACAAACATTATGTCCAGGGTATCCAAATCTACAATGTTCACAAAGAATCGTCTACCGGGGAATTCGTAGCTATATGGAATATAGCAAATCTATTTGAGAGATTTCAATGAAGAAGTAATGAAATTTACAAGAAGAAAGCTTTAAAGAAAAGATAGTAATAGATCAATATTGTCGGATGAGTAGTTCATAAAATATACTTGTACTGATTTATAGAAATTATTACTGTGTGACATGAGAAATATTGCACAGAGATTAGGTTATAATTGTGTTCAGATTTTATAAAGCAGCCATTTTTTGAGATTATAACGACAAAACAGTTTTTTTTGGTTGTTTTAGTAGTATTATCAAAGAGAAGTATTTAAAAAAATTGCATTCCTTCAAACGTATTTCATGTTATACATATATGGAATGCTCAATGAGAAGACGCGAATGTTAAAAATAGTGGCTTTTTATGTATTAGGATGTAGGTATAATCGATTTTTTGTTATCTTAAATACAACTTAATTTTTCGAAACTTGATCAACCGAAATGTGAGGATAACAGACAAATAATTATTACTAAAATAATGAAAAAAAAAAACAATTACTTGGCACACATTCCCAAAATACAGGAATTTTGATGGTTTTTGTATCTGCGTTTTTTTAATGGTGTATTTTTTTAACTAGAAAGTATACCTATCTGTTTGATTGAAATAAAATAAAATTTGAAACAGGAAAACCTAACAAAAAGTTTTAATATCGTATATTTGTGATGTTTATTAAAGTTTTTTTAATTGATTGCTCTGTGACTTTAAAACTAGGTTTTGAGATACATTAATTCACATGTTCTATTAAATTTAGTTTTTTTTATTTTTTTATCAAAAATTATTTGTTTAGTATTCGCACATTCCGGTTGATCAAGTTTCAAAAATCAGATTGTGTAGTTAATACAACTTGCCTAGAAATTCAAAATATTGTAATTAGCATTCTTAAAAGAATTCCTGCAAATATTGCACATATTTGAAACTGGAAGTTGAATGAAGTTTAAATGAATTGAGTAAAATAAAACTGTTTATACCAATTAAATGTAAAGCAAAAGCGTTTGCATGCCATTGCTGAAACATTTTAATATGTTTAAAAAAATGTGTGTGATCACCATAAAAAAATAAGGAACGTCGCGTCGATGGAAATTTTCAGTACAAATATATTTTGGTAAGAACCCCAAAGTTTGTAGAATACAAAGAAAATACTACATTTTATGTTTTCCAAGACTTGGTTAAACATAACATTTTTTTTTTTTATAATTTGAAGTAAGAACACTGGTACTGTTTCACGAATCATCAATAATGTTTTCGTACTTAATCGAATAGTCTAAAAAAAATTAGACGCCTGTTTAACTAAACACTGTCTAAAATTAGCATCCAACCAATGACATGCTACACGTGGATGACGTGGCAGCATATTATTGGTAGAGAATCCAATGTATGAGAGTTTTTAGGAAAACAACAGTTCAATGAGTGTTTTTTTGTAGTATGACAGTACAGTCTTTAGCCTTTTTAATGCATTGTAGACTATCTTTCTAATAATAAAATAAGTCGTGATTACAAGTGATCTTATTTCAAATTATCTGGACGAAGTTAAGATTTATACTTTTTCTTTCAGATGATGAAGTTCAGTATCGAAATTCTTTTAAAAAATACTTAAATTTATCCATTACTATTTGGCACTATACATTTATTTGAACCTTACAAAGTAATTCATTTCTCACGAATATTTAGCACATTCAGAATTATATGGATCTAAGTATAATTAACTAAGTTAATCTAAAAAAATAAGTTTTCGGGAAACCAACAATGTGGTGTTTTCATGAAATGAAATGAAAATTTAAAAAAATACGTCATTAGGGCAAGAGCATTATATCCTGTAGACTGTAATACAACAAATAAATAAATATAAATATCTATGGACAAGTTACCAATTGAGTCTAGCCCCAAAGTAAGCAAATTATATGCTTGTGTTATGATGGGCAGAAATAACTAATACATAGCAATACTTAAACATATACTAGAATAAATTTACTAAACACCCAGAAACGGAAATGCAGACATTTGAATGTTCATCACACAAATGCCTGCTCCCGTCGGGAATTGAACCCGAGCCTCGCGGTTGATCAGTGCAGTTAGGCGTGTATGCTAGCCACTCGACCAACGAGGCGTTCAAAACCATGAATCGCTAGCGCAGAATACAGGGTCTTAGCCTATTACAATGTTTGATATTGGGATTTCTTTTAATATATGATAAAACGAAAATTGTTTTCTTATTATTTTTAAAAAATCTACTGTATTTCATATTTACTCTTAACTAATGAAAAACAATATATAAAATAATTGCAACTCGATTCCAAGTATTGTACTAAGTCCATACCATTCTGAAAGTGAAATATGTTGATTCAACATATTCGTCGCCCAGTATACTTATTGAAGAGTAAACTTATGTGCTTGTAATTCCAAAATATGTACTTACACGAAGGTATTTTCTTGAAAACTGTCTTGCCCATGAAGTCTAGAAACCTTTGAGCGTAAAAACTTGGTCTGTGCACTGAAACAGTGTCCTAGAAAAAAGTTATTCATAGTATTGGAAGGTGTTACGTTTATTCTTTGAATAATAGTATGGTGACAGCAGTAAAAAAGAAGTTTCATGTAATATGCACGCAATTTAGATACACTAACGGCACGCTATGACGGCCGGTTTGACATTTGTATTACCTAAACATTTTTTTTATTTTTGTTTTATAAAAATGTTTTTGAGCTATTAGCTGTTGACCGAGGCGTTGTCCGCGTTGTAAATGGTCCATTGAACATTTTTTCGAAATAAAAACTATCCCATGTGTTAATCCTAGTTATCCTCTATATGTGGCAAATTTTATGAAAGTCGGTTCATCAGTTTTTGCGAGAAGGAGTAACAAACAAACATACAAACTTTCGCATTTATAATATGAGTAGTCTTACTTGCCATTCTAAATTTAAATACAACAAACTTGTTAATGCGACTCGCATTTGGTTTCTTTTTTCTATAATTACCTCACATCACTATTGTAATGTGTTATTTTTTAATTTGTATGGCAAAAGACAGCAAACAAGCACGCGGCTCCCTGGTAAGATAACCGCAACCCATAGACAACATAGACGTTGTAGATGTGTCGCTGTCTTGTGGCTGGGCGTTAGGCCAATAGGGCGGTAGAAATAAGCGGTACAAATAAGGCGGTATTTCCCTACCCGGCCAAGTTGCTGTACAACACTATACTACCAATAATCTTGTTGACAATTGTTCATAAACCTGCTTCGCCTTGTTCGCCTCTTTATCCGTATCCCTAAAAGGGACGGACGACACAAGTAACATTTTCTGACTCCGGTGAGAAAAAAAAATAACACCAAAAATACATCAAATGTCTAAAAGATTTAAAATCATCGTTCATTTGATTTTCATTTTCTTAGAATTCATAGATCAATTAGCGCAGTTATTAAAAATGGTAACTCTGCAGACACAATATGTTTCATACCACAGCCTTACCTATAACTAACCCTAGTAACGTCAGTGTTTACACTTCTACTGTGCCGATATGGAGTAGAGTAACTTCTAAACGGTATGTTTTCCACTAGTTAATGCGTTTATGTGGTTGCCTTTTTATGTAGTAAAAAAAATAGCCTCACCCCATCGTGTATCATGCTTTTCCAAGTGTGCTCCAACTTTTTCCGAAGTCGATACGACTGGAGTATGTCGATGATGCCCAGGAACAGAAGCAAGCGTTCGCCACGCGCGTTCCTAGCCGGAATACCGCCTGGCCTAGAAAACATAGCCGATTATAAAAAGGATCTTCACGCCCATATACCCGAAGAGGTAGGCAGAGGCACCAACAGGGCACCAGCTAGTCGAAGTCACTAAAGTCCCACAATATGATAGGCGGCAAGCCTATTGCCAACCGGGCACATATTCAATCCCGGACAGCGTTCTTTTTACTAGAAAATTAAAAATACACATTTTCTTTTTTTTTTGTTGCCCGACCCAGGGTTCGAACCCGGGACCTCAAGAAGACCTACGTCGGACCGCTAGACCACAGAGACAATTATGCTGTTTATAAACGGTAATTATGTTCTTTTAGGTAAGCTAGGCAGGTTTGCAAGGATCGTGACATTTTATTTACTATCAACCGGACATCTGACTAGGTGGTAGCGCTTCGCAGCGACTCGTCCGGTCTGGTACCACCGCCTTACCTATTGCTGCACCATAAAACCAGTGCTTGACGTGTCCTAGTTTGGAGGATAAGGTAGCCTTAGTTTTGCTCCAGGCCTTACATCCTGGCCTCAGGTTGGCAACGCACCTTTGGTGTCTCTAGGCGGCGTGAATTTCATACCACCAGGAAATCAGTTTGCTTGTTTGCCTTACCATATCGTAAAAAAATTTGCCTATTGATACTGTCTGTTAGGGACTTGGCGTGAAGATAAGTTATTTTTAAAAATAAGGACACCATTTAATTCATCATTGCCTTTTTCTCATGTGTTAGAGTCATAAGTGTAGTTATTGCACTGTGGTCATGACAAATGATCGTGAGTGCATTTGCCGCCAAAATTACTGAAGTCTTAAGTATTAAATTCACATGTTTCGTATCGATTCTGTTGTTTCCGCCGCGTCTATGTTATGGAGATGGATTGTACGTGAACACGTAGTCTACGCGTGATACTATGTTTACTATTGAAATAGCGTACGCTTTATTACTACTTTAATTTTTTTATTACTACAATGTGCCCAAGTTGAGTATAGTATCGTCCAAACACAATACTATGACGTGTAACGGGTTTATAAATACTATCATGTTTAATATAAAATGATTGTAAGGTTGTATTAAAATGCTACCGCTTTGTTTTAAGATAAGTTTTGTCCGATATAAAATATCTTACTACTACACATCTGGAGGAACATACACATATAGATACATATCTTCACGCCACGACCCTTAAGCGGTAGGCAGAGAGTATTGAGTGCGTCTGGCACGATACTGACAAACCTGTCTGGCTTCCTTCACATTCATTACACTTTTCATACAAACACACCGGCTTCGGAGACTTGGCACCACCCTCGGACAATATCCGAGCGATCTGATCATGGAATGTCAGCCTTGGTCTCTCCGGGTACCTACATCCATCCATATTTGGATTGTATATCTGCTTTGTCAATCTCTCAGTTGTCATTCTTTCCACATGATATAATTTATAAGTTATTTAAATTTATAGGTTTTTGGGTTTGCCAAAGACCTCTATTTCTATATTAAATATTTGTGTAATAATAATAAATCATCTTTATTTCACATAAACTTTTGTGACGGGTCTATATAATAATAAATCTACCACAAGATCGGAACGCGGCCGTACAGTGAGAAGATCCGGCAAGAAACTTAGCGGGCTTGTCTTTTTTTTTCTTACTTTAAAATATATTTGCAATAATTTATGTAACGATACATTATATATTATAAGAGATTGGCCTGAGGAGCAATTAATCCTAAGCAGTCTTATCTGCTAAATATTCAGCAATATTATAATAACCCTTTTGATTTAATTTACATTAAGCACATTTCTTAAATGTATAAAATAACATTATTTTCTTTGTGTGTATGAAATAAAAATTTAGGAAGTAAGTATATTATAAATTAATATATAAGATATTATCTTCCATCTTGTTTTGCGAATAAATTTTGAGGGTAAAATTTTGTTATTAATGAAATAAAATATACTACTAGTACTTACGGAACATCTTCTTCTTCATCTATCGGCTCACTCTCGGCTTGAATACTCTCCATAGCGGTGGAATGCGCCACTAGTCTTTGCCGATTGATGGACCTGAAGTTAAACGTATTTTAAATGAATAACAAACAAAATGATAATTAGAACAAAACACCAACGCTGGACAATTTTACCAACAGAAATCCAGGAAAAGTTATAAGTTATTCATAAATTTGTGACGCCCTATTTTGGTTTTATATATCACTAGCTGCCTGTTCCGGTTTCGCTCGGATGGTATTTTTTTAACATAAATAAGCTATCGCATTTTTCATGTTGGACCAAATTGCACATGGTGTGCAAATTTGATAGAAATCGGTTAAGTAGTTTAGGAGTCCAACGCAGACAAACAACGTGACACGTAATTTATGTATATTGAGATGGCGTTTTGGTATTTGATTTTTATTTTGATTTGGTATAACTTATAATTGAATTGAGTGTACTTACGTACCAACACATCAGCTGTG
>NJDD01004231.1:103943-117410 GCA_002245505.1 Calephelis nemesis
ACAACTGGTTCGTAAGCATCTAGTCTTATATTATCATGAATATTGGCTATTCGAAATTAAGCTGAGTTATGGCCATAGACAATATGTAGAAATCGCAGCACAAGCACTTCAAAATGGATGCTAATAAGCAAAAGCGTGTCAACCAACAAAAGGTCAATGATTATTATTGTATTTAAACTAATTTTTTTAAAATACAGTATCTTCACGTCCATATCCCCGAATGAGTAGTTAGAGACACAACCACGACTAGCCGAAGACACTTTAGTCCTACAAAGTGATAGGTGGCAAGCGTATCGCCAACCGGACACATATCCAATCCCGACCAATGTTATCCTTATTAGAACATTGAAAATACACATTTTTTTATTTTTGTGTTGCCCGACCCGGCGATCGAACCCTGGATCTCAAGAAGTTAAGTCCGATGCCGGACCGCTAGACCACAGAGGCGATTAAAGGATTAAATGTGTACTTTTTTCATATTTGTTCAATTTATGTAACTTAAAACAATAGATTTTTTGTGGTGGTTGGTGTCTATTAGTCCTCTCTTATACTGTGTCACACAAACAAAAGAAATTTAAGTCACATAAATTGCAAAAGTATGAGAAAAATGTATTTGAATTTAACAACAAATTTTGAAACATTATCTTACTGATATTATAAATACGCAAGGTTGTTATATTTTTTGTTTGCTTGTTACTCCTTCAAGCAAAAACTGACCCGATTTTCATGAAATTTGACAAACACGTAGAGGGTAACTTGGATAAACACATAGGATAGTTTTTGTAACGAAAAAATGTTCCTGGGAGACTATTAACCACGCGGTCAACACCGTGGACAACAGCTAGTATAAAATAGATTAATAGTCACCACCAATTAGACTTTTTGTGGGTTGACACCCTTTTGCTTATCAGCATCCAGTTATTATATAATTCTAGTACTTGCACAGCGATTAGCATACATAGTTACCAAGGTTCAACTACAAATACTGATAATTTCTCATGACGTCCATGTTACAACAAAATAATAATTAAAAGAAACACTATTCTTATCTATCACCAAGAGAATTTTACACCTATATTATTTGGCCAACATAAAATATATTTCAAATACTTATCATTAGGCTATGGTTGTCTCTTATGAGGAGAATAGTGTGCTTATTCAATGTCTTCTTACATAAAATGTTCATATTAAGCTTAAGACGATACAACGATGCGAATACACAACCTTCACCGATACACATATCCCAGCTGTTTCCTAGTTTCCTCAGTTGCACAACTAAAGCTTAACAAATTGTGATGGCATTTTAACGTACGTTCAACGTTATTTTACGATCTGATATATACACATTTTGTTTTCTTTAATCCATGTGTATGTATGTGTGTGTGTGGGGGGGGTATGTATGTGTATATGTGTGTGTGTGTCTTGTCACCTTTTGTCTCTCTGGTTACACGCCTGCCAACCTTTTCGGGGATAAAGGGCATTACGATAATTCTGATGTAATTCTGCGATATACCTAACACAACGTTTCTGTTTAGGCTTTTTCATCCATGACTAATGTACAAATACAAAGGTGCAACCAAAAACTAAAATTATAAGTTTTTTTTTAAATGTATATACTATTATCTTATATTTATTAACTTTTTTTTGATATCTACTAAAAGTTTAAAAAATTAAAATTTCGTTGATTTGAACACAGTATGTAATAAATACAGATGAAATTGTTAAAATATACTGTGAAATATGTTTTGATGACAAATAATTTTATTGGTATTTTTCATCACCTTACCATCAGGAAATCCGTCTGCTTGTTTGCCTTCCAATATCATAAAAAAACCTCCCTTGCCTTTGTGCTTAAGAAATAGAGAAGGTTTCGAGGGCGAAAGTATCAAAGCTAGCAAATCTAAATTCAGTTTTTTTAAAGACTGTCAAATTTCCTCACTTAAGAAATATTATTATATATACGACTAGCTGCTGTTCCGGCTTCGCTCGGACGGTAATTTTTTTATCATAAAATTGAGATGTAAGCTATCCTATATCTCAAGTTGGATCAAAATGCACATGGTGTGCAAATTTCATTGAAATCGGTTAAGTAGTTTAGGAGTCCATCGCGGACAAACATCGTGAGAGGAGATTTATATATATTAAGATATATCTAATTTATCACACAAAATATGTAACTACATTTGAATATTTTAGGAGCACTTTTTTTATACTTATTCAAAATTTTAATGCACAATCAAAAATACGAGCAAAGATTAATGACCAAATTATTTTTTATTTTATTAATTTAATGGGCTAAACATACCTTAGTTTATATATTCATGCTTTTAATGTATTATAATGGTTAGAGAATTATTAAGGACAAAATGTATTGTGTAATACCTAATTTAGACTAAATTACTTTGAAGGTACTAACCTATTATTTAAAAAATAGAACGCTAGGTAATAAAATGAAAATATACTTATAGCCCACTCATTATACGATATTGAAAAAACAAAAATACTGGTAAAAATAAAGGTCTTTACCAAAATTCAGCTTTGTCGGAATTTTTTGTTCTTTCATTACTGTTTTCAGGTTTTAATTGACCGGATTATCAAAGATAAAGATAAGAAAAAAAAGCCAAAAAACATTTCGTAATGCTTAAAGGTACAACCAATGCTATCTTTATTGCTTATCATATTTTTTCAGCAACTTAATTTAATGAAACCTATAAACAAGTTTTACAAACTAAATACCTAATCAGACTGAATCACTGTCTATATCACCTGTTACAAAGTCTTATTATACTAAAATTTCAGAAACATCTTATGCTAAAACTAAAATGTTCTAGTTTTTTTGCGAACATGTAAATAAAAATGCTCAAGTAACTAAATTGCTAAGAAAGTAAAGTTAAGGGTTTTTAAACATTCCTAATTAGTAACATGCCACTCTAGACAGTTCTAGAAGTCATCCTCTCACTAAAGTTTATAGTTAATAGTTTAACTGCGTAGAAACATGCATAAAAAGAAGCTAACGATAGACTTATAGTTAGACAGATTAGGACGATGACACAAGCCTCTTGTTAAGAGTAGTTCACGTTGATTAATGCTATATTAGAAGTACCAGGACATCTTGTATACACGTAAGATAAACTAGGAGTAGTGTTAAGACTGTTGTAGAATTATTTGATTGGAATTTAACGAAAATATTTAACTTTCGAACAAAATTTTTTGAGTCAATTCAAAATTAAACATAAAGTAAAGAAGCGGCCTTAGTGAAGGTCTTTGCAGCACCCTATTCTCTGAATTTTGTGAAAATGATTTGAAGTAATAATAGTAAAATATCAAAAATCGATCAATGCTATGCTTGGTTGTTTTTTTTAACTAAAAAAATATGATTAAGCACTAAATAAAAAAAATATCACAATCTATTGTATATACAAGAGTCTGAGCACTTTTAATACACATATTAGTAAACAAAAAACAAAAATGCATAAAGTATAATTCGTACTGTGTCCTTTTTACTTGTGCCCGAAATTCTTCCCTGCTTTGTTCGGATCTGAAATGGTTGTAAAGAAAAATTGAAAACCATCACCATATCTAGTAAAGAATGTGCATATACTTATTACAATAATTTACGCTATTTACATACTTCCATTTTTTAAATAACTTATACGTCGAATATCCTACAAATATGGATTGAAATAATTAATATGTTACAAGTATGTTATTTTACTTTTTACTTAACAGAATAAGGCCTTTAAAATTGTATGAATTCTAAATAAAGGAGTTGTTTTATTTCATCCGAAATTAAAGTTTTCTACTTTTATAAATTAGCTTGACCCAATTCGTACTAACAATTTTATCACCACCAATTTTAAATCTTATATTATACTGTAGTTTGGAATTGAAACTTTAGATTTTTACACTATTATCGAGGTCCAGATCAGTAACTGAGGTACGTAGATTTTTTTCATGTGCCATACCTTTTTTTCACCAATTAAACCAAAATGACAAATAAAATTAAGTCAGATATAAATGAGTTCGTTGATTCTACTGATAATCACTATATTTCGCTTAGATAATCAATATCGTGAATGATCATTCAGTCTTACACATGATTGCTTTCGATAGCTCATTCTCTTTGAAATAAAAAATAGATAATTGGTTATTTAAAATGTTGAAATTTTTTTAGAAGATTTGTAATATTGTTCTAAATACTTACCTAGTCCTATTGAGTCCACTTTTCTTTGGTTCACCGTCAGCTTCATCGTCGCTTTGGCCTGAGTCAGTCCGATTACGAGCTTCAGTCTTCTCTCTCTGTGCCTCGTCCAAATTGTGGATTCCAACCAAGAGAGAGTAATCCATAATCTATAACAAAATTTATACAATCATATACTATTTATCTTCCATTACGGATAGATTTTAACAACTTTACCATTTCCCGTCTATTTTGCGAGGTTTAGTGTACATAAGTCAATCATACTATACTTAGAGAAGAAGAGAAATACGTATTCAGAACTGTGTATATAAAGGACATAACGCGGGTGCGTTAACGGGTAAGAAAGGAATTAAAAATTTCGATGCCGGACTTGAATACTCAGTGGCTCAATTGGTTAGAGCATTCGTCGGCTTGAGACAAAAAGGTTACAGGTTCAAATCTAGTCTGAGGCGAAATTTTTTCTTTCTTTAAAATTTTTAGAAATTTAATCCAAGCACAGGGCAAGTGCTAAAATAAAAATACCTAGAAAAACATGACCACGAAAAAGGTAAATTCAGAAATAGACGAAGACGAGAAAAAACTCTGTGCTTTTCACGTAAATAAAGCTTTGGTTGCTTATCAGTGCTGTAATATACAAACACTCCGCGTACATTTTGTTTGCTGTAAAAATTGTTTAGCAAAACCTCATACCAACCACAATAACAAAAAAGATATCACTCCGCAGTTTAGGCATATTCGGAGAGCGAAACTCGGAAGTAAAATTTGTCAACAAAATTTGTAGATAACGTTAATAAAGTCACGATTTCAGCAATAGCGAAACACGAGCCATTACATAACTATGATGTAACTGTATTTACAGAAACTTCGTGCTTTCTAAGAGAGTGATTATTCTGTACGTTGGAATCTATCTTCTTCAAGCCCATATTTCCGAAGGGGTTAGCAAAGACATAAAGTAGGGCACCCACGACCAGCCAAAGACACTAAGTCCTACAATGTGATAGGTGGCAAGCTCATCGCAAACCGGACACATATCCAATCCTGGGCAAAATTATTTTTATTAAAAAAATGAAAACATGCATTTTCTAATTTTTTTTGCTCGACCTGTAGAACGATCCCGGGACCCCAAGAAGTCAAGTCTGACGCCGGACCGCCAGACCACAGAGGCGATGAATTCTGTTATTTCTATTCTGTGTCAATAGCACAGTACAAATAAGAAATAGTATGGAAACTAAGCGTAGTTGACAAAATACCTACACTCCATTGAAGCGATAGGGTTGTCACTTGACATGTGATTTTTTTTTTAAATTTAGCATTTACTGTTCTGACTTCTGTGATGATCAATCGATGCCTACGTTGATATACAAATAACATAAATAAGTAATTTCATGGCGTCGGTTGACTCAGCAAAATACGAATAAGTTATTGATATTTACCTATTCCTGTCGTCCCATAACGTCACGAAGTGTTCCGGTTAGGAAGGTAAGGTAGCCGGTAAACTTACTTTTGCTCGAGGCCTAACATCCCGGCCTCAGGTTGACAACCCATCATTACCACCTTTGATGCCTCTAGGCGGCGTGGATTTCTTACCATCAGAAAATCCGTCTATTTATTTACCTTCCAATATCATAAAAAAAAATATTAAAATAAAATGATCGCGGAAACAAATAGCAACATGACTTCTCATATTGACGCGGCACTACTGCAGTACTGCGAAAGCCTTTTAAGGGCATTGTCAACGCGTAGGTTTTTAAGTGCGTTCCGAACATTTGTAGGTAGTTTCCATATTGTTTTATATTTATACTGTGACATTAATTTCTGTAATGAGGGAATAGTTAACGTTCAGTACCTTAAAACTTTCCAATACACGACAATCTCTCTGCATAGTTTTGATGAGTGCACTGTATGTATCTGCTTCTAGAAAAATCCCTTCGGTGTGATGTTCCATGAAGTCAAGATCCTTGTATGTTGGAGAACTTTTTTGTCTCTCCGTTTTACTTGCCTGAAAAAAATGGTAGAATGAATTATAAAAAAAAGTATCTTCACGCTCATATCCCCGAAGAAGTAGGCAGGGCACCCACAACTAGCCGAAGACACTAAGTCCCATAATGTGTTAGGTGGCAAGCCTATCACCAATCGGGCACATTTTCAATCCCGAGTAACGTTTTCTTTTATTAGAAAATTGGAAAAATTCAATTTTCTTTTGTTGCCCGACCCGGGATTCGAACCCGGGACCTCAAGCAGTCAAGTCCAACAATTGAACCACTAGACCACTAATATTATAAATATGTGTTTATTTGATTTGTCCACACAGACTATTCAATGGGCAACATTTAAAATATTTTTTTAATTTATTTATTAGTATACAAATATTGAAAGCATGGAAAAATTGGGACGCAGGCTGTTTTTAATTCATATAGCTAAAGTGGTTCCACAGGATTGCAAAAAACATACATATAGTAGAAGTACGAACCTAATTATAGAATCTAACATATTTTATAATAAATTTAGTACCTACTTCAGTAAACATGTAAAAATTGGTTGTCTTAATAAATTCGGACTAACATTTTAAAATGTTTTTTTATAATTTCGATATTTTTGCAGATAAATATCAACTTGTTTGAATTAAAATGGCCCTTATGTTGATACATATTTTTTCTACTATCTAATTAAGTAAAAGTAACTGGCATCGATATACCCGTTTATATCTGGCGACCCAGTAATTCGTCCAGAAAAATAATAGGCAACCTAAAGTCTTCACATTTTATATGTCTTACATTTGAATTATGAATAACATTTTCTATTAACTTATTGTTGCAACATTTAATAAAATCATTTTTTAAGAATACTTAAGTTAAAACATTCTGCCCAGGATTACTTCAGACAACCCATTTTTTTTTTAATATTCGTCGTGGTCTAGTTGTCCGGTGTTGGCGCTGAATACCGAGTACATATTCAATCCCCAGTAACATTAGAATTTTTATTAGAAAACTAGCTGCGCCCCGCGGTTTCACCCGCGTAAGTCCCAATCCCGCGGGAACTCCGGGACAAAAAGTAGCCTATATGTTATTCTGGGTCTTCAGCTACCTACATAGCAAATTTCATCGTAATCGGCTTTGTAGTTTTTGCGTGAAAGAGTAACAAACATCCATACATACAAACTTTCGCATTTATAATATTAATAGGATAGGATATGATTGTATAAAAATACTTTTGTTCCCCGACCCGGGAATTGAACCAGGGTCTTCATAAAGGCAAGTACATCACCTAATCGCTAGACCACAGACAAGCCAATATTAGGATTTATGAGACAGCGTTGCAGAAGTTTCCATCATGAGATAGTTTTGGCAGATATTGTACAACTTTCTTCTCATGTTTAATAGCTTACCTTACGCTTATAAGTAGACCCCTTAAGATCGTATTTCTGATGTAGTTTCACGGACGAGGGTAGTATGTTGTTCATGGCAACTAGCCGCACGTTTTTACTATTACATTGGTAGCAGTATAGACCGAAGAACTTTGGTAACAACGTGCGGGGGTTCTGAAAGAAAAATTACCATTTATAATATACCATACTAGCTTTACGTACTTATATACTACTAGCTAATCCGGCGAACTTCGTATTGCTTCACAATATTATAAAATATACTAGCTGTTTGCACGCGACTTACGTCAGCGTACAATAGATTTTAATACAAACTTTTAACCCCCATTATAGTTCTAAGGACAGGGGGTCCTATTACTATAATGGGGGTTAAAAGATTCTTGAAATAAAGTTAGCCTCTATTTGAATTCGAGTCTTTAACCGTATGCGTATTAAATTTTATCAAAATCGATCCAGTAGTTTAGCCGTGAAAGTGTAACATACAAAGATATACTGTCGCGTCTATAATATTATCAATAGTATTATTATAAATCTAAATTGTTTGTTTGTTTGTTTGATTGCTTGCTTGAACGTGCTTATCTCAGGAACTACTGTTCCGATTTGAAAAAATATTTCAGTGTTAGATAGCTCATTTATCGAGGAAGGCTATAACGCTATATATTATGACAAGACCAATAGGAGCGAAGCGAAGATATGTCATAATCGATTCCAAGTACCTATATTGCATGAATCGAGCTCAAGAGTGACCTTACAGATCACATATTTTTATAATGATTTTCGAGCTAAGAAACAACAAAAAAAATGTGTGTGTTCTTATGTACACGCGTTAGAAGTTATACTTTTTCGGCGTAATATGATAAAAATCTTTTTAAAATTTTTATCTTTTGCCTTATTTTACATTTGTAGACAAAATGACACTAACCATAGAAAAAAGGTATTTAATACATTAAAAGTTTTATTATAATGCATTATTAAGTTAAATAAAGTTTATTTAATATTTAAGGTACCTTTTTTTGAAAAACTAAAATGTTATTTATTGCTAACTTGATCATGTCGGTTTTTCGTTACGGTGTGCGCGCGCATCGTAAAAATTTACCCTCATAATTTTTTCCTAACGCGCCAAAAGAAGTATAACTTCAAAAAATGTAGACTATTTAGTATTATTAGGTTATTTCATTTGATTAGATTAGATTAATCATTTTTTATAGTGCAGTTAAAATCAAATAAAGCAGTAAAAAGACAAATAAAAGACTTAATGTCTTTTTATGATAAAGTTCAAAATTCGAGTGTGTATTAAAATCAGTTATTAAATAATTTAACCTGTTATATCATTACATAGTATGTACCCTATTGTACTACAGTACGAACAGACAGTCATTAAACCTACCAATTGAGGAAAAGAATCAATGTCCCGTTTTGAGCTAAAAATAAAGTGGACACGTTAAGCATGAACACATTATGATTTATCAGTAGTTTTGTAGAAAAAGTTTACATGCGCATAAACCTTACACACTCATATCTCACCTGATCGAGATTTAAGTAATATCCTGGCAGCAGTTTCTGAAGGAACTCTCCTTCTTTATGCTGGACAGTTTTGATGATGAACTCGTCATCGTTGGTCAGGTAGAATATACTACCGGACGCACCTGGGTTGCTCAACTCCCGCAGAGGTGCACTGCACATTGACATCTGGAAGAAGGAATTCATATTTGTTAGCAATTTATCATCATATCAACAATCCAGTGATGATCATACTTTCTGTTTTAAAAAATTGACCGCCTCGTTGGTCGAGTGGCTAACGTACACGCCTAAATACATCGCCGCCTATTTGGTCGGGTTCGATTCCCGACGGGGGCAGGCATTTGTGGGATGAACATTTAGACGTCTGCATTTCCGGGTCTGGGTGTTTATTAAATTTATTCTGGTATCTATTTAAGTATTTCTATGTATCAGTATCGTTGGCTAACACCCATAAACACAATTTGCTTACTTTGGGGTTAAATTCAATTCGTGTAACTTGTCCAGGGATATTTATTTATTATTTTGTTTTATGTTTTACAAATAAGTTTCAGGCTAGGATCTAGAGAATACTAAGTGAAACATATTTCTTTTAAAACTATGCAGCTATTTAGAACATACCATCTGATCATACTGAACATACCATCTATTTAGAACATACCTAGAAGCTTGTAAGGAAAGAACATAGGTTAAATGAGTCATTTAATAAGACCACTGGTGGCAGCAGAATGCTGTGTAGCAAGATGCTTAAGTTGGGAACCACCGCCTTACATATTCCTCTCATGTTCTAGAGCGGACGGCAAGGTAGGCAGTTAGGTAATAGACCTAATAACCCAGCCAAGAGATAATGAAGCACTTATGATGTATGGTAGCCTGCCATCAGGGATCCTTGTGTTTGTTTAATTACTTCTCACATAAAAAAGGACAGCTTAACCTAGAAAAATCTTAAACATTCAAACGACACACCGAACACAGTAGCAAAATATTTAATCACCCATTACGTCATTAAGAGATGTAAACAATTAGCAAACCTAATTAGTTAATAGCGATCAACCCGAAACGTTGGGCGTCTATAATGAATCAACCGATGAATCATTTGAAAATAATAACAAAATACACATTGTATCTATTTGTAAATAACTTTTCATAACTACGTATCTTCACGCCAAGATACTTGCTGGGTACGCAGAGAGCATCGAGTGCCAAGAGTCATGATCTTTGCCGACCTGCCTAGCTTCCTTCACTTTCATATAATTCGGTTTCTGAGAACTCTCATGACACCACACTAGACTAAATTCCGCAAAACCGTGATATGTCAAACTAGGTCTTCTCGGGGTACCTACATCTATCTACCGGCCAATATTAATAATCAATCCTAATCCAAAACTCGTTGTCCAAGATTAATATTTTGATCCATTTTTATGTTATCGCTTGCCAATAACATATCTGTGGACTGGATAAATATGGCAATTAGGTATGGGATAGGCCCGCGGATACGCAGCTATCTGGAGTGCTTGAAATCCATTAGATTAAGATACATTATTAACATTGGCCGTACATCGTCATTGTATTTCTATATGTCTATCTCTCATTATAAATATATTTTTGTGATAAGATTCCAATTGTAAGGGCTATTCCTAGCAGTGGCATTTAAAGTGCTCATTAAGACGTATCATGAGCGCAAAGAAGCACAAAAGGATGTATGGTATTTAAGAAATTCCTGTTACGTGACCACCTTCACATCCATCATCATATTAGCTTTTGTTTTTTGTACCATACCATATTGTACTCATAAGATTTGCATTTGAAATGTTACTGAAGTTGAGTTTGCATACAAACTAGCAACTCAATCGGTTTGAGATAACATCTTGAAAAATGAGATGCAAGACTCTTTTCGAACAGACCCATATATGATAGATAAATATTCATAAAATTAAAAAAAATAACTAGGCCTCCACAAAACCTATCCCAAGGTAGTAATTTATTCCCGGGTTCGATTCTCGGGTCGGACAACAAAAAGAAAGTTTAGTTTTTCCAATTCTCTAACATAAAATATTGTTTAGGATTAGATATGTGCCCCGTTGGCGATAGGCTAACCATCTACCACATTGTGGGATTTAGTGTCTTCCGCTAGTCGTCCGTGTCCTGGTGCCTCTGCCAAAATCTTCAGAGATATGGGTGTGAAGATACATTTTTTAAAGATATTTTACTTATCTACAATTTACGGATATGTTTTATCAGTGGTTGATACGAATATCAAACACGTCGCCTAGCAAACAAAAAAAAAGCATAAATGTCGGTCCATTCCTATAGCGAGATATGATGCCAGAGACACGAACATACACACAAAAATACGTCAAACTTATAACACCCCTATTCTTTAGTGGGGGTTAATAAAAGCTCGTAAAATACAAGTGTTTGGTCTACTATTAAACGTTAGAACTTTCGTTTGTGATCCGAAACCCTTGTAATCCGAGAACAGGCAAATATACACCAATATGAGTACGAAAACGTATACGTTTCGGTCGTTTCCATGAATCGAACAAACCGGCGAGAATCCAAGTAGGTATACTATTACAAAGTAAGGGATAGTTTACGAAAAATTACGACGCGTTAATGCCTCCACATACAATCGGAATTTCGTTACGGTATTTTGTTTCGAAAAAAAATATGAAGGCAACGAATTCATAGAAATCTATTAACCCACCGAATTCCGTTCGATGAATGTACACAAGGAGTTCATCGAACGGAATTTGGGAAATTTCCGTAATTTTTTTTATGGAATTCCGTAACAAAATTTCTAATATATGAGGCGAGCCTTAATAAATATACCGGTAATCGGACTAACAAAAATTAACTGGGATACAAATTTTTTTATCACCATACAATATATTAAGTCGGCCACGTACATTCGGAACTCTTTTACGCGGACCTGTTTCAAAATTTCGACACACTGTCACCCCTATCAGATCTTATTAAAATTCTGTATGGAAAAACAACTGACACGTGTGGCAGGTCTATACATTTGTTTGTATAAGGTGCCTTCGAATTTTTTTCGAAACGGAATTCCATAACAAAGTTCCGAATGTGTGTGGCGGCTCTTAATTTTGTCGTGTCTACTTTTATTAAGATGCATGTACAGACAAGTTCAAGAACTTTTAATATAATTATTAGCCCTGTACGATGACACGCAACTGACTTGATGAAAAGTGATGTCGGGGTCAAAGATAGCAATGTATTAAGCTAGAAGATGCACTCTTAAGTACTTTAAATACATCAAAGTTATATTTCGCCGAAAAACTGCTTTTGGGAGAATATTGGAATCCCTGGCAGCGCAAAACTTATTCAATGGAGGCTGGATTGGAACTATACCAATTAATAAAAACTGAATTAAGTCATGAATACAATTACTAGACTCTTGCTAAGAACTCACGGTGCGTATAAAATACTAGATAATTTCTATTAAATCCTTGGATGTGTAAAATACCAGGCTCTTTCAAGTCCCTAAATGTATAAAATACTATCTACTTACTAAGAAATCATCTGGCTGTATTCCGAACAGATCCCGGAAGTATCTGAACGCGATGGGGGCGTAAGTCTTGAACTTGAACTCGGAGTAGTGATGAGCTGGTGTGTGATTGGAGCCTTCATGGGGAAAGTTTGTTGTCTCCACCGTCATGAAGTCCTGCATGAGCAAATCACGTTCAGGTTTCGAGGCCAGACCACCGATGGCATGTTGAATACCTGAAAGAAACAAAGCAATTATTTTCACTTTTCTACTATCACCACATAGTATAAAATAAAGTCGCTATCCCTATCCCACTGTAACTATGTCCCTTTGCATGCTTAATTTTTTAAAACTACGAGGGCCAAACTGAAAGTTTTTAGAACTGGCAACTTAAAAGCATTATAATATTAAAAAAATAAGTTTAAATTTTGAAAATAGAACTCTTTACCAATAATATTGAGTATACATTTTATTCATTTGTCATTTGTTTTACGATTTGGCGGCAAATTTGAAAATTGTCTGTGCACGTCAGAATGAATTTAAGCCGAGAAAATTTTCGTGCAATAATTTTTTATGACTTTCGATTTGATATAAGTCAACAAGAAAGTTATGATAGACTTTGATTGGCTTTTCACGATGAAGCCCCATCTCGTGCCACAGTTTACAACTGGTTTAATGAATTCAAACGGTCGAACTAATCTCACCGATGATTTGCGTGGGGGACGGCCTTCTACAGCGACGACTGAAGATAATATCAGTGTTGTGCGGCGTATGATAGAGACTGACAAAAGAGTGACCTATCAGCAGATTCGGATAAGTCTAGGCATAGGTATGAGTCAAGTGCACAAAATCCTCCAT
>NJDD01004231.1:117882-128715 GCA_002245505.1 Calephelis nemesis
TGTATTGATGTAAATGGACGCTATTTTGAAAAGTTAAAATAAAACTAATAACTTGCTAGAATGCTTAGTTTTTGATTTTCTAAGAACTTTCAGTTTGACCCTCGTATACAACGGATTTTGATCCGGATTTTGTAATAGATAAAGTGATTGAAGGGGAAGGTTAATATATTTATATTTTAAAACCGTGTGAGGTCGGGGCGGACCGCTAGTCGGTTATAAAACTATTTTAGGTACTTGCTTTTGCTCCTTATCTAAAGGTCTCAGCGTAATTTTAAACACCTTATTTATTATTCACAGAAAGAATTGAAGCCAAATGAAATTGAAATAAGTTAGTACGTTTTAATAAACCCTGAACAGCTACATTATATGAATCACTAGCTGTTACCCGCGGCTTCGCCCGCGTAGTTTACTAATTTGATATTTAGCTCTCCAACACTGCTCGTTAAAATTTTAAGATAAAATGTAGCCTAGGTATATCGCTATCCAAAGTTTCATCTATTTTTTTGTAAATATTAAAATCAATTCAGCAATTTTGCCGTCAAAATTGAACATACACTTTCTCTTTTCTAATTTCACCTCAGATAAATAGTAGAAATACGTTATTGTGTTTACAGTTTTACTGAACTTCGGCAAATCCTGTGAAATTAAACTGTATAGCAAGTTATGGAAACCTCTAACAGTTTTTTTTTAATTTTAGAAATATACGTATCGTCTCTGAGGTCTAACCGTCCGTCTTCGGAATTACTTCTTGAGATCTTGGGTTCTGTTTCCGGTCCGGGCAACAAAAAAAAACAAATAAAAATTTGCTGTTTACTTTTAAAGGTTTTTTTTTTACTTCACGTAAAGAGGTTTACTGGTTTAAGCGTGAAAGCGCAACAGACAGACAGACAGACAGAGTTACTTTCGCATTTATATTATTAGTAGAGAAGTAGGGATTTTTAACTATGTATATCATAATTTCTTTGTGTGTTTTTAATTAATGATAAACTGATGAACGTGGTTCATTGTTATGGACTTACGGTAAAAATTACTGCTAAATATTTTTCCTACGCAAATTGTGCCCCCCCTGTTCACCCTCATAGGGGTTGATTTTCAAAAAACGCTTAGATATGTATCTTATAATTTGTATTGCAGAGCATTATTTCAGTGTCACGCAAAATATTTCAATAGAATTAAATTTCCCATACAAACTTAGATACCCCCTTTAACCCCAAATGGGGATGAATTTCGAAAAATCCTGAAATACGGGGTTCATCATTTGTACTAAAAAGCATTAATTCAAAGTTTCAAGCAAAAATGTGCAATAAAAATATTTTTCTCATACATACTTTGCCACCCCTTTTAATCCATTTAGGGGTTGAATTCCCAAAAAATAATATGCCTATGTCCTTTTCATGAATGCTAACTATCTACATACCAAATTTCAGCAAAATCGGTTGGGTGGTTTAGGCGTGAAAAGGTAACAGACAGACAGACAGAGTTACTTTCGCATACAAACTTTATAATATTAGAGAGTGTGGATTATTAAATTACGAACGTAAATATAATTTAGATAAAAAATGTCGCGCTGAAAAGCACGTTATGCATCGTCGCGCACGCACCGCGGCCAGCCGGTACCGCCGCAACCGCGATGTCCCTATATTTTAAACCTGTAATATCTCCGAAACTATTCGTTTAATTTACATACTTTAAAGGGCTATATTGTTCTATATTAAATGTAAAACTTATTTAAGATACTTAATTAGATAAGGATTCATGTTGTATTGCTTTAAATCGCTTCGTAAATGAGCCCTTATTTTTCGTAAAAAGTAAAAGATAAAAATTGGTTATTGTAAGTTATCCCTAAGAGATAGACATATACCATCGCGAACTTTTTTGTAGACCTTTTTAGGGTAAACAATACTTAGTACATTATTTTGACCTATCTCGTAGAGTTCAGCCAGCGTTTGCAATGCAAGCGCAAAAAAATATGTTTATTTACGACTTCGCATTAGAAATCTTGAAATTATCAGTGGTTCTCTAATATATGAAGCATGTTATTATACATATAAACCTTCTTATTGAATCACTCTACCTATTAAAAAAAACCGCATCAAAATCCGTTGCGTAGTTTTAAAAATATAAGCATACATACATACAGACAGACGCGGAAAGCGACTTTGCTTTATACTATGTATAGATGACGTACATCTAATAACATTATTGTACATTCGAAATTCCCGAGCTGTAAAGCCTGCCATATACGGGTATATTCGGAATTTTGTTACGAATTTTTGTTTTCGAAAAATCGAAACGTAAACACAAATTCTTTATGAAAATTATAGCAGCAGGTCCATAGACTTGTACGAAATAGCTGCGTTCGATTTTTTTCAAAACGGAATTCCGTAACTAAATTCGGATTGTTTGTATCGGGCCTAAGCTCCTAAATTCTTCGGAGCATCGCAGCACTATTTCAGTAATTTCATTCGCAAAAACCTCAGGGGCATCCCCTGACGTGTGTGTTATAACTGCAAAAATGCCTAATATGCTTTCGATTTCAAAAAAACAGTCATGGCAGACATCTCTAAAGCTTAATTCCATATTAGTTTAGTGAAGATTATAAAATAAATCTTGGAACTTTTACAAAACATACGTTGAAATTAGTTCATTTCGACTCATGCTCAATACGAAACGAATGATTCGTACCTACTGCAAACAATTTAAACATTTTCCGTCAAACAAAATAAATCAAGACGCCTGTTTAACTAAACACTGTCTAAAATTGACATCCAGCCAGTAAGAAGCTACACGTATATGACGTAGCAGAATGTTATTGGTCGAGAATCCAATTTTAGACAGTATTTAGTAAAACATGAGGTGTTCAACAAGGGTTTCAGTTTTTTATGGAAGGAGCTTTTTTAAAGAATTCGAAATTTAAACTCTTTACATACGATTTCGCGAACAGCTCTATGTAAATGTTTATGAAAAATGAAAATGAAATTTATTTATTTGCTGAATGTGTGTAAGAAGCTGTTACAAAAGATATTTTTTAATACCAACATATTCTACCACAATGTGGTGTGCAAATATTTTTATAATTACAATAAATTAATTATTTAGATTTATAACATACGTTTTAATATTTGATTTTTTTTTTAATATGATTAGGTTTAATCCTAACTACCATAAGCTACACGAGTAAATACATAAGTTGCACGACTTTATATTTTCATTTGTAGGCGTTTGGGTTTAGAGCTTAGGTTTATATCATCGTCAGTGTTTTAAGCAGGTGTTTTTGAAGTGAACACTTCTTAGGCGCGTTGAGCGTTTTGGTAGAGGGTAAAATCCTCGGTTCGCGTCACCGACATGCTAATGATAATAGTATATCTATAGCTATGGAGAGCCAGACTAGCGCACGCGCAGTAGCCTGTGTACACGTATACACTAATACATCGACTATTTCTATTATGTGCGCGTTGGACGCTTTAATAAATTTCATATATTTTTTTCATATAGTTTTAATTACTCTCAACTTAATAGTTCCGTTTTCACTTCTATCGGCAGTCCCACGACTGCTACTGTTTTTTTTTAAATAGCTTGGTACAAAGAACTAACGCCCACCTGATAGAAGGTGCAAACGGACGACATTGTGTTTGTAGTCTGAATGCTAACCAAGTACGATCATAAAGACAGTGGCCTATATTATAATTTAAATGTGATATTACTATTAAAAAAAGCGGCTTTAATTTCAGCAATACCTAGTTTAAATATTCTGCTAATTATTATAAATGCGAAAATTTGTGAGAATGTATGTATGAACGTTTGTTACTCTTTCACAAGTCGCTGAACACGTGTCTGAAATTTGAAACACAGATAAATTGTGACCTGGATTAACATATACATACAACATCTAGGCTACTTTTAATCCCGATCGCACCAAAGGGTTCCTGCGAAAACGCGGGCAAAGCTGCTAGCGAAAGCTAGTTATATATGGCAGATTCAGATCCTGGCTTTAAGACGATTAAACCCTAAGAAGTATGCACTTTTAAATAAAAAAAAACAATTATTTAAAAATCGGTCAACAAATGACGGAGAAATAATACATTCATAAATTACCTATATAACAACTAGATAAGAACCCGGCTAAGCTCGGGTAAAAGGTGACACAATATACATCTAGGTGCAACATGTAGGTAATATTTCTGTAGTCACCGGTTTTCAAGGAATATTAAAGGTATAAGCAAGACATAGATTCGTATAGCTTCATTCATTGTGTGTTAATAAATATAGTAAATAAAAACTGCCAGTTTTTTTTAAATCAACATTTAAAGTAAAGTAACATAAATTAACAAAACAAATAGCAATGAGTACTTATCCGAGAATTAAGCAGAGGTTATAAAGGAATATTCTCTATTACACATCACAACTAGAGAATACAATATAGAATATAGATAGTAGATAGATAATATAGAGAATAGAAAACGACCGGGACTGTACTTGGCTAATCTCGGGATTTTTGGGATTGCCACAAACATGTCTAGTTTGCATTCTGTAGTCCATTGTGCCTTGACAAAAACCTTGCCTAGAATATATTAAAGGCATTTCTGAGACGATACATACTACACAGGTACAGCCCTAATAATATGTTTGTCGTAGAACTTAGAAGGGACATCCCCGCTCGGAATACTTCAATACAATACCCTTAAGGTAATTCCCCAACGGGCCAACAGGGGAATCACCCAAGTACCTCGTATCATAATATTGTAGCAGATTATTTCCCGTCGGGGATTCCCCGTACGAAAGTATAAATACGCCAATCGGATTTTATTTTTTTCATTTTTTATTCTGCCTGTGGCGAGTGACGACGTTACGTAAGCGTAGCTTACGTACGTCATTTAAATTCAATAGTCTGAAATTAAGTATTTAAAATGGCGGGAGACTTCGTTAAACATAAAAAAGACAGTGATACGACGTCAGTGTGGAGTTATTTTTTAGTTGCGAAGGACGGGAATAGTGCTAAATGTAAGCGATGCCCAGCCATTCTCAAGACTTTGGGTGGATCGACTAAGGGATTGCATACACATCTGTCATCAAAACATAACGTCAAGGTTACATCAGCTTCAACAAGTCAAGATTTCGAAAATCTGAACACAGCATCGCCGCCAGCCAAGCGAAAAATAGATGATTACTTTACTAAAAGTGCCGACGATAACCTGGATGATGTTTTGGCAAGAATGATTGCATTAGATGGATTTCCATTCAGTGTATTCATATCTTCAGAAGACTTGAGAAAACTGCTCTTAGCAAAATACACGGATTTACCAAAGTCACCTGTCACCATCCGAAAACGTGTTATGAATTACAGTGAAAAAATAAAAAAGCAAGTAACTGCAGAATTGAAACATTTGAAAAGTGCAGGTGAAAGATTTAGTCTTTCTTTCGACGAGTGGACTTCAACGTCCAATAAACGATACATGGCTGTCAACGTGCATTCATACAAAAAATTTTGGAGCTTAGGACTTATTCCTATTTATGGAAGTATGATAGCTGAAAATTGTCTTCGTATATTGAAAGAGCGTCTAAGTAAATTTGATATTTCGCTGGAAACTGAGATCGTAGCTATTGTAACCGATGGACCGAATGTTATGATAAAGGTGGGACGGCTTGTTTGCACTGAACAACAACTGTGTCTCGCACATGGTGTCAACTTGGGTCTGTGATGTGCTTTATCAAAAACATAATTATTTGCAAGATAGCCCTACTGCAGATCATACAACAAATGAACCAGCAGGGTTGGGAAACAGTATTAGACGTGAAATGAACCTGTTCGAAAATGGAGGAGTTCGTGGATACCACTTAGAAATAGCAAACAAATATCTAATGTCTATTCCTCCAACCAGCGTAGAACCTGAGCGAGCGTTTTCAGCTGCTGCTTATGTTGGCAATAAACTACGAAGCAGGCTTGGAAGTGAAACATTGGATGCTTTGCTATTTCTGCGATTGTATTTTAGAAATTCTAAATAGTTTTGTTGTGTTATCTTTTAAATTACTTGCAAAAGTTTATTTTTTGTAAATTTTCTTTTCTTATTGTGATTTATATTGTGCAACGAACGATATTAAAAATATTTTTTTAATTACTCAAGGTTCTTTTATTTGAGCCAAATTAAGAAAGTCTAATCATAATATCATAATCCCGGGATCCCGGGATTATGCGTCATAAATCCCGTAATCCCGGGATTGAAAAACATGCTCGGGATTGTATTCTCTAATCACAACACGGAACGTTTATTAACTGCCCAAGATGGCTGCTGTGAATTGTCTGTCAACACATTAGAATCACAGAATTTAACAAAATACTCGACAATCCGAATTTTGCGGATATAATATGTTGTCGACTCAAAATCATTAAGTAAGGTTTCAATCGAGACTACCGTACCTCTTGACGAAATTATTAATATAGATAATAATACATAAACGTCGAACATAATAATATAAACAGTCTTATTTTTTAAGTCGGCAGAAAACAAAGTTTCACTAAAATGCAGTTTTTTTATATGATACGTCAGCAAACAAGCATACATGTTTCCTGATGGTTTCCCGTGTTAGTCCGGGCTCCTTTGCAGAATAGACCATTTGCCTTCCTGTGCCAGGCAGCTCGTAAAAGGCGAGCACAGGCTTGCCGTCACTAACACCGTGACATCTGACTAGGTGGTAGAGTTTCGCAGCGACTCGCCCGGATTGGTACCACCGCCTTACCTATTCCTGCCGCCATAACGTCATAACGTGTTCCGGTTCGGAGGGTAAGGTAAACTTGCTTTTGCTCGAGGCCTAACATCCCGGCCTCTGGTTGGCAACGCACCATTACCACCTTTGGTGTCTCTAGGCGGCGGAAATTTCTTACCACCAGGAAATCCGTCTGCTTGCTTGCCTTCCATTGTCATACAAAGCAGTTAACGCCTCCTAGAGACAGCAAAGGTGGTAATGGTGCGTTGCCCACTTGAGGCCGGGATGTTAAGTCTCGAGCAAAAGTAAATTTCGCTACCTTATCCTCCGAAAAGGTACACGTCAACGGCAAGCGCTGATATTAGGGCAGCAGGAATAGGTAAGGTAGTGGTACCAATCCGGGCAAGTCGCTGCGAAACTCGACCACCAAGTATCTTCTTCTTTTATGCGAATGCGAAAACACTGTATAACATTTACATCTTATATACATCATAATGAGTTCGGGAGAAACCCAGTTCATCAGGTATATTAAATTATCAAGTTTTTATTTCTGACGTCACAAAACCTTGCGTTATTTATGTGATATTACGGATACGGTTTGTTTGGTTAACACGCAATGAAAATTGATCATACAATTAAGTATGGCGTCTCGAATCGAAAATTTGTGACATTATGAAAAACAGCCAAGTTTTTTACTAAAATTACTTACCTTAATCTTGACCACCTCTCGTTGGTCGAGTAGCTAGCACACACACCTAACTACACCGATCAACCGCGAGGCTCGGGTTCGATTCCCGACAGGAGCAGACATTTGTATGATGAACATTTAGATGTCTGCATTTCCGGGTCTGGGTGTTTATTAAATTTATTCTGGTATCTATGTAAGTATTTCTATATAGAAAAGAAAAGAAAAGAAAAGAAAGAAAATATATTTATTTGCGGAATATGTGTGTTAAGGTTGTTACAAAATTATTTAAGCTTTCCAACATATTCTACCACATTGTGGTGTGCAAATAATTAAATATTTTTATAAGTATAAAATAACTAATTATATACACAATGTTTCAATATTCATACGAACAAATAGTTTTATTCTTATTATAATTTGAGTTATAACTTACAAATAATTTTAAAATGATAATAAATTTAGCCCTGTCTACCGTAAACTATATATATATATATTATTATAGTTGACTAACACCCATAACACAAGCATATAATTTGCTTACTTTGGGGTTAGATTCAATTTGTGAAACTTGTCTTGGTATATAAAAAAGGAATAGCCAATAAAGTGAGGAATTCACTAGACGCCTTTGCCCATAGGCTGTAGAGATATCCTTCGGACCTCGCTACTAGAAGAGCCGGTCTGCCAAATTGCCTAAAGTGGTCCTGCAGCAGTTAAACATTATACAGACTTAGGATCGCGTAGCAAGGTCCGGTGGACATGTGTACTGACTTCCCCACGGGCATGTCCATTTAGAGAATTCCCTGATAAGGCAGTAGATGCAGAACTCTACCACCTAGTCTGACTGGCTGCACTCATGGAACGAATATAGCAGTTTAAATTAATAGATATTCTTATCGCCTCTGTAGGCTAGCGATCCTAGTGATCCTAGCGAAACTTCATGTGTTCTCGGTTCCATCCCGGGGTCGGGCAATAAAAAAAACAGAAAATGTGTATTTTCAATTTCCTAAAAAATAACGTTGCTCGGGTTTGGATATGTGCCCGGTTGAGGATATAATATAATTGCCACCTTTTATATTGTATGACTTAGTTTCTTCGGCTAGTCGTGGTTGATCTGGTAGTATCTCTATTTACCGCTTCTGGAATATGGGCTTGAAGAAACTTCGTTTTTAAGCTTTTTTTAAAATGACCATTAGAAGACTACGCAATCGTCACCAAACTTTGAAATACCTTAAATTTTATTGAAGTGAGATTTAAAAATCTTCCTACTATCGTGATATTAGTTATTTGATACTTGTTACACTTTCAAGCAAAAACTACAGAAAATATTTTGATGAAACTTTAAAGTAATATAGTTTATACATGAGAAAAAATTGGCGCGCGGACGAAGACCCCGAGTAAAAGCTAATTCCATCATAATTGTATTACCCGTAAATCTACGGTCATACATTCATAAAAGTGATCTGTCGATTATCTGCGCTCGAAAAAACATGGAGATTAGTTTGCACAGTAACGAGGCGTATGCCGACTTATACCGGGAAATCGCATCGCAAGGCCACTGCATTATCTCATCCAATGTCAAATACGTTCTCATCAAGATCGCTTACTCAAAATAATTAAACGAAAATATAAATTCATTTATAAAAAAAATATGCAGTGTTTTTATATGTATATGTTATGGTTAGCAGAGTAATTTTTTTAGGATTAATAGCTTAGTGTAATAATTCAAAACCAGCCTTACGGAAAACTTAGGTTGATTCTAAGGTGGCGGTATACTTAGCTAGAAGAAGCCTATTCACTGTTTAAATACTTCCAAATAGTTATTTACATTACAGTTACAGTTAGGTATATATATTTACAGTTTTTATCATACAAGTAGTCGCCCGTTGGTCGAAATTCGACCACAATAAATTTTAATATCTCGTTGATATCAATGCCATCTTCATTTCTCCAGACCAAATACTTTGTTTCTAAACTTTTTAGTGCGCCATCTGTGATCTTTTATCGTTATCATCAATATATTTGTTTGTGTCAAATGCATGGTAGTGTGGGTAATGTTATAAGTGGGCCAAATTTTATGCTACTGCGTCCGCGCAATTTTCGTAAAAAGGGGTCCAAAGTTTTGGCATCACGTATTAATATATAGATGAATATATAAATACATATATTCACGCCAAGTCCCGTGTTAGGTAAGCCGAGTATTAGGATTAAAAGCATAGTGTAATGACTGGAAACCAGCCTAATGGAAAACTTAGGAAAAGTCTAAGTCTTAGCTAGAAGAAGCCTATGACTGTTTCAATACTTCCGAATTATACTGTTCGAAAAAGCTGACTTTAGCAAAGAATTTCAGTCCTTTGCAGTACGAACAACAAATGAACTGGCAAATCCCCATGAACGTGTACGGGGGATATCGACCATACAAGGGTGACAGCAGACACATTACATCTTGAGTTACGGCAAAAATATAGAGACAGTGGGATCAAATTATGTAGACCCTGAGCGCATTCTCCATAGTGAACTCTATAGAAGATCGATAGACATGCAACTCTTCGACGATGTTCAAAACTAAGCAATCTGGAGTCGTAGTTCGGAGTCTCCGATTAGCGGTTTTTCGCATCGATCAACTGATTCCAAGCAAGTTAGTATTTTTTTATGATACTGGAAGGCAAACAAGCAGACGGATTACCTGATGGTGAGATATTCCTACCGCCTAGAGACACCAAATATGATGGTGCGTTGCCAACCTGAGGCCGGGATGTTAGGCCTCGAGCAAAGGTAAATTCACCAGCTACCCCACCCTCCAAACCGGAACACGTCGTGACGTTATAGTGGCAGGAATAGGTAAGGCGGTGGTACCAATCCGGGTGAGTCGCTGCGAAACTCTACCATCTAGAACAGGGGTGGGCAAATTCTTTTGACAGCAGGCCGGTAAGTCAAAAAAAATCGAATGGCGGGCCATTAAATTATAATTAATTTTGAGGCGGACTGGTTTATTAAAACACCTAAAAATAGCAATAAATATTACGATTATAAAACGTTGTATAAAGATAACATAAAACATTTTTTATTTTATTTTACAATCCTTTATTAAATTAAAATCTATTTATGAAGTCTTAACATATGAAATACACAATATATATGTTAGAAGTATCGATTCAGTACCTTAATTGTTCAAATTTCAATAGTCTTTTAACATTTTGACCAATATTTTTTTAGGTTCATATTTTTTGTAAAAAAAACAGTAGCAGTCTGCCGATAGAAGTGAAAACGGAACTATTAAGTTGAGAGTAATTAAAACTATATGCAAAAATTATATGAAATAGTCGATGTATTAGTGGATACGTGTACACAGGCTACTGCGCGTGCGCTAGTCTGGCTCTCCATAGCTATAGATAAACTATTATCATTAGCATGTCGGTGACGCGAACCGAGGATTTTACCCTCTA